>SNQJ01S0298513.1:0-10450 GCA_010110895.2 Picea sitchensis
ACCATTTTCTAGGTACAAAGAATTTTTCTATGGCTATTGTTTCTACTGTTCTAACTTTGGTCACAAAGCTGTAAATTGTTCCTTAAGACTTAGACATGAGCAATTAAGATTTCAAAGGAATAAATGCTTTCCACAATAAAGAATGATACAACCAAGTAACAAACCTTCATAGATTGCAATTTGCCAAATTAAGTCTAGAGACATGTAACTAAGGAGGTCAAGAAATAATCAATAGTCAATGAGTAGACAACACTGCAACAATAATTTTGACCTATTGAACAATGAGATTGAATTCTATATCTGTCATAACTATGGACATAAATCTGTTCACTGTCGATTAAGGAACTATGAACCAGATTTGAATTCCCCTGTTGAAAATGTCAAGGTTTGGAAGAAGAAAGAAAGTGACAAGTGTGGATTAGTGTTGCTAGCTCAAAGAAAAACGAACCCTTGGTATATAGACAATGGATGCTCCAAACATATGACGAGAGACAATGGTAAGTTTCTATCTCTAAGTGAAAGCAAATAAGGAAACGTAACCTTTGGAAATTATGCTCCAGGTAAAATAAAGGGTAAAGGGATGGTGAGTTTAAGTAATGGAAAAGGAAAAGCCCAAGATGTTCTACTTGTATATGGGATGAAACATAATCTTCTTAGTGTAAGTCAAATTTGTGATAGAGGATGTGAAGTGGTGTTCATGTCCAAGGACTGCAAAATAAATTCTGTAAACTCAGGACAAGTGGTGGCTAAAGGCATAAGGACAAAAAATAACGTATGTGTACAACATGTTGTTGTTGCAATATACTCTGCCTCGACTGTAGATAAGGATACTGATGATTGTTTATTGTTTATCCATGATACTAAACACTCACCCAAGTAGAATGCTACTCCACTCATGCTTCATCGGTCATTAATACAACTTGCCCAATCTGCATCTGTGTAGGTGATAAGTGATAGATCCTTTCCTTTTGGATACCATAATCCAAACTCCTTTGTTCCTATGAGATATCTGAAAATACTCTTCATTTCTAGTACATGTGATTCCTTTGGTACTGCTTGAAATCATGCCACCTGGCCAACTGCCTGCATTACATATGGTCTAGATGTTGTCCATATAGCAGGCTACCAATCATTGACCTATATTTCCTATGATCTATAGACTTTGAATCATCATCTTTTCTCAACTTGCAACTGGTTTGCATAGGAGTGATAACTGGTTTGCAATCTTCCATTCTGAACCTCTTTATCATTTCTCTGATATACTTGGTTTGAGAAATAAAAATTCCTTGGTTGCTTTGATGTATCTGAAGTCCCAGAAAGAAGGATAGTTCTCCAAGTAATGACATTTCAAATTCATTCTACATATCCTTTGCAAATGTTTGGCTTAACCTGTCATCATCATTACCAAAAATAATATCATCAACATAAACTTCAATTAATAAAATACTATATTGACTTACCTGGATGTAGAGGTTGTTGTCCACACTTCCTTTTCTGAACCCTGCTTGCTGTAGATATTTATCCAGTCTAGAGTACCATGATCTAGGAGCCATTTTTAGAACATACAAGGCCTTCTTTAATTCACACACATAATATGAATTCTCTGATAACTGAAATCCTTCTATTTTTTCAATGTAGACTTCTTCTTCAAGTTCCCCATTCAGAAAATATGATTTTACGTCCATCTGATACACTTTAATATTTTGGGAGAATTCATAAGCTAAAAGCAATTGGATTTCTTCCATTCCGGCAACTGGGGAAAATGTCTCTTCAAATTCGATTCCTTCAGCCTCTACATATCCTTTACATACCAATATAGCTTTGTTCCTTGTAATGTGTCCATCTTCATTCAATTTATTCCTGTATACCCAGTTTGTGCTGATCACATTCTTATCCTTTGGTCTTGGAACCAATTCCCAAGTGTCATTTTTCTCTATTTGATCCAATTCTTCATCCATGGCCTTATTCCAAAATTCATCCTTGTTGGCATATTCAAAATAGTTTGGTTCAATCGTAGATGAGAGTGATAGGCGTGCTTGTTCTGGTGTTGTAGGTGAATCCCCCTATGGAAAAGTGGATTCCCTCTTGGTCTCTAGACTCTTAAGGCCAAGAGAAAAAGTGCTTAACATGGACACTGACTTTTTCTTAGATCTAATCAAGATAATGAATGAAAAAGAAGGAGAAATATATGTACCTTATGAATGACATTTTTCCTTGCAAAGTCCAGGTTGAGCTTCGATCTTGAGCTCCCTGATAGATCCTGTAAGGCAAACAAAGATACAATGGAATTCCTACTCTACTTAGATTAGCTCAATCATATATCCATCTACTGTAGACAAACTCATATGGAACAAGCATAAGTTTGAAATAAACATGCCAAGCATTGATTATATTATTGATAAGAAGTCAAAGTACTTACAATCCTTTGAATGAAGGTGCAACAACCTCTTCCAGTTCTCCTTGTCCAACCCCTTTTCTCAATCAATCTCCACTAATTGCTTTGATGGCATCTCACTCATGAGATCATAAGTTTGATGTAATTCCAAATCTCCATTCTACCTTTCACCATGAGTAGGCATCCTTATATAACCTTGGAGAGGTTCAACCACTTGAGAGATCTTTGGGATAAGTTTAGGATTCCTCTCCTTTAGTTGAGGATCTCCCCTAAGATCATGCCTTGAGCATCTATTCGAATCCAACTACCTTTAGGAATTGAGGGATTCTTCCCTTATTTGCCTCAACAAACCCAGAATTTGCTAAAAAGAGGGTATCTCTCCCCCATAAGGGTGCACAGGGTGCTCAAGCACTCCCCTAAAGAGGCTCAGGGAACACCAACACTCCCTGACAGTGGGTAGGGGAGCGCTCCTCTCCAAAATTCATTTTTTGAGTGGTTTTTCTAATGGAAAAGGGCTTGTACTTCTTGCCAAGTGATTTTTCTTCTTCCAAACTATCATTTGAGGTGTCTTAAGTGTCTTCATGATGTCATTATGGGCATGACATAGGCAAGATGGAAGCATACTATTTTTGACACTTGCAACACTTAAAGTTAAGATGCAACACTTGTGGACAAGATGAGACACTTACAACACTCGTAATGACAACACTTGCGACACTATCGAAGTGAGTAATTTTGAGGTGTAACAGATTGCCCCCAAAAGTATGAATTTAGAAGACGATGATGACTAAAGTAGTTTGTATTCTTTTTTGAGCAAGGGTATGGACGCAGAGAAACCGAAAAAAGCTGCACACAACCATCAAACAAATATTATGACATGTTTCAAAACCCAAGGTAGGCATACCTATGCTTGAGTGATAAAGACTTTTTAGGTATGACCACCATTAAATACACCGTAGATCCATAATTATATTGACAAAATGGTATAGCCATTGTAGATACAATGTGGATCTATACTCCTTATGACCTGAATTGATCATAGCCATGAAGAATACATAGTGGATCTATGAGATGACAAGACATAGCCACGACCAATACAAAGTGGATCTATGTAACAGTATATGTGTCATAGTTCAAAAGAACTCCTTCGCAACCTGGGAAAAGTATACATAAGATTGAAAACTCAACCCAGGGTCTTCTTACCGATCTCGATGTAGTACAAATCTAACCATGTGAATAGATTTCCTGATGTCAAACATGGCAGAAATCACTTGATTACCAGTCAATGATGTAAACTGTTAACAAGCGTGAGGGAAATCACCATTGATGTCAATGATTCCCAAGGTACTCTAGTACATTCCAAAAAATCTGAATGGATGAGTTGAAGTCGAACATTTGTGGAATCATTCGATCAGAGGTCAATGAGGTAAACCCACTTTCAGACATGAGGAGGCCTGCCATTGAGGCATGCAGGTCCCAAGGTACTAACTGGTTTCTAAGTCTAGTTCCTGGATAATGTGTTGAAGTTAATAGGAATAGACTTGTCGAAGGAGGGCCTTGATGTATCCCCCATCAACGACATGAAAATGAAAAAGAGATGTAATTGGTAGATCAAATGAACATGGACTGACGCAGGTATTGAAACAAGATATTTGTGATGGATGAATCTCGAGGCAGATACTTCCCTTGAACACTAAGGCACATTAACAGAAACTTGACATGGACCAAAACTTGATAATGCAGTGGATGCTGTGAATTTCGTCAGGTGACTCAAAGGAGTAAAAGAAACTCAGAAGATTGGCTCAGTGCAGAGGGTTCAATGGATTAAAATGCATGCAAAGACAAAGTGCCATGTTCAAGGGCAACCGTAAGAGTTACTGGTAATGTTCTCAAAATCTGTTTGGCTTGCTTCTTTCAATTTCCCCCCCATCCAGATAGACGAGTACCTCTTTTTAATTTAACGAGATCGAGGAGGGTGACACATGCTCGATATAACTCACCTTTGGTAAGTTCCTCTTCCTTTGTTTAACAAAATCGAAGAAGTAAGGGTTCGGTCCCATATGGGCCCTTCAATGTATGATTGTTTAACGAGTCTAGAGAAGGTAAACTCTGTGGTTTTTCATATTTACAGAGTCTAAAAACAACTTAAATATGACTCCAATGTTGTCATTTTTCGTAATGTTAGTCTCACGAGGCCAAAAAAGAGATAAATTATCACTTGAAAGACACCCTTTCAAACCTTTTAACGAGTGGGAAAGGAAGCAAGATCACTTGGAAATCTTTTCATGTTTAGAAAGTCTGAAAAGAGCTCAAAGAAGACTCTAGGGGGTTCGTTTAACCATGTGCGTCCGAAAAAGAGTTAAAAGTTTACCCGGTTGCATTCTCATGTTTTTTTGAGCACGAGAAAGAGCAAAGACTAAGCTCGGTATGCCCCCATCTTGAAAACTAGTGGCTTAACTCCATAATGATCATCAAAGGATGTAGACATGCCCTCCAAGCTTCAATTCATTTACTGACTTTGAGTTTGTCACCAATTTCTGTACTAGATGGAGAAAAAGGATATAGGTGGATGAAATGAAGGTTCAAATACGAGAGATAACGAAAGACTCAACTTGACATCTACGAGATCTGGCGAAAGACTCGGCCTGACAGGAGAGGTGACTGTTTTATTTTTTAACAAGATTGACATAGGAAAAGAACTATGCTCAAGGCTCTGGGTGCAATCCCCAGATTGTTGTTTCATTTTTTAATGATCTTGCGACAGAGAGGAAAAATATGCTCGTGACCTCTGTTTCATTTTTTAACGAGCTTGCCATAGAGAGAAAAACTATTCTTGTAGACTCTTCTTGATCATGGCTTCCAAGAGAATAACACTCTAGAAGGACACCATGTCAAGGGACAAAACTCGGTCATGGATTCCAAGAGATCTTCACTGGATGGAAGAAAATCACTCTGGAAGGAACACATGTTGAGGGTCGCGACAGGGGTAAGGAGATCAGGCTCCAATAGCCCCACCGAAGAGATCGCCATGTCAACTATTGGATCCAAATCATCGGAAGTTGAAAGCATGGGAGATGATGGAAAATTGACAGTAGGAGGGGATATAGAGTGTATATCTACCCAAATTTATTCACGAGGGGGAAGAAAAGATGATCAATGATGGTTATCATCCCGAGGTAGCTGGTCAAGGCTCAACATTTCCTTAATAGATTCATTAGAAGAAAAAAATGGGGAAATGTAGTCGATCGCAGACGACAAGGAACTTAACCGTGATGGGATCGAGTAACTGTCGGGTGCCAATAGATGTTGGTCATCCAACAAGTGAGAAGAAGATTGGATAGAAACGTATGATGTTTCGGCTGGACTAAGTGGCATGGTGTCACCTAGTGCATAGAATTCCAATGGACTAGGTACAATCCAAGGGTCAGATGATTCCGAAGATTGATAAGCCGCGGTCGAAATGATATCGACGGTGAAAATATGATGTGTAGTCGGTGGAAGTGGTGTAGGGAAGATACCCATGAGTCTATAATATTTCAATAAGACAACACCAACACTTTCATACGTGATCTTTTGGTCTCCCAAGAAAGGAATATTGTTTGTAGCGGGAGCGCGAGCATTGGTCGTGCAAAAATCCAACTGATCAACAGTGAAATTTTTTCCCTGATGAGGAAATTGCACACATCTAAAGACCGACGAGGCAACGACAGTCATAGCATAAAACCAACTTCTTCCAAGTAACAAGTTGTAATCGAGGGGAGCATCGACTACCTCGACATCAACAGTGACAGTTTTTCCACCCAATTGGATGGGTAGGGACTGTAAAATCCCATGGGGATGGAAACCTCGCCTATGGAAGGTGCATAACATCATTTGGGATTTGTTAAGTGTGGGTGATTTTAAACCTTTCCAAAACGCTAAAGACATGACACAAGTTGAGGCTCCCTCATCCAGAATAGTTCGGTGGATTTGTTGATTGTGAACAACAACATCAACTTGAAAAGCAAGTTGGTGGGAGAGTCGAGATGCATAATTTTCTAGGTTAAACATGATATGGTTGGATGACTCAAGATAAACAACGCCAATAGTGTCCAAGAGCGTTCTATGTTGACTGGGGTAGTGCTGTATAACTTCCAACGCAGACATGGCACATGGTGCTTGAGCCAAATCTTCAACAATGTTGTAGTTTCGAGCGGCACGTGAACTAGGATTAAAGGTAGCTTTGCGGATAGTGCTCTTAGGAGGGTGTAAGATAGAGTCGAACATAGGTTTCTCAATCTAAAGTGGTCCAGACAGAGGATTAACTGATGGAGGACTAACGAAGGACGGTGATGGATCTGGTAAAGTACTGGTACCGCTAGTGTCTTTTCCTTTGTCATGGTTACCTAGTGTGTCGTATGTCTTAGAGCGAGTTTTCAAATTAATCCCATTAAACATATAAATATGTGCACTCATTGAGGCCTCATCATGTGGATGGATAGAAATGCCCCCAGGAGAGGGCGTTTGAGCAACCATGGATTGTTGTTGTGGAAAAGGCTGAGTAAGCACAACGGGTTGTGAATTTCCTTGGAAAATTTTGGCCACTTCATTACGATGTGGACAGTCTCGAGTGTAGTGATCGTCACCACAAATGATACACTGGAATTTCAGTTTCCGTTGTTGCTTCTTTTCGGTAGCAGGTGTATGAGCTTGACGTTTTGGTTGTTCATTGTTATTTGTATTTTTTGATTTATTTTTTGTCTTATTCTTACCTCCAGATTGTTGTGAAGGGGCAGTTTGAACTTCATTCACTTCAAAGATATAAGTTTGGGGGGAGGTAGAGGAGAGTGTGGTCGACTGGGAAGTAGATTGATTTTTGATGGAACCAATAACGCCATCCGCATGAGATGAGGATGACAACTTATATGGATCGGTATTAGCTCGAGCAACATTCAGAAGAAAATCATACAAAGTACCAGATTGTGAATAAACCAAATCTAAGTACTGAGCCTGAGCAATGGTTTCTTCCTCGGTGACCGCGCCACCCATAGCGACATTGCGAGCGATCAGGGGTAAAAGTGATTTAGTAAACCATTCTGCCAATACTATGTCAGGAATGATTACCTTGATCATCCTTCGTCGTCATCTCCACTCATGAATATGGTCATAGATATGCACGGAGTTAGTTTGATGAAGGGAGGTCAAGAGTTCAATACTTATCTCATAGCGAATAGGTAGTTGAAAGTGTGTGAGGAAAGACATGGCAAGGGAGTTGAAATCATGAAAAGAAGAATGAGGTAGTTTGATATACCACTTTGCTGCGGAGCCAATAAGTGTTCGCTGGAAAAGACACAAACGTATAGAATCATCCATGAGGGAGTTTGATGAGCACCACAAATGGAAATTCATCACATGGTTATTTGGATCTTCGCCAGATTTGCTGTCAAATTTTGGAATATCAGAAGGAAGTTTAGCTAGAATCACTAGCCAAACCGGTGAATGAAAAATAGGATCATTAGTTAACCGAGACAAGTCTGGGAGATCCAGAGTCGCAAGGAAAGGTAGTTTTCGGTTAATTTGCGGATGATACTGGTGTGGCATAGGAGCATTAGTAGGACCATAAACTGGGTTAGGTGGATAGTTATAACCATAAACATTTGCATAACCTGGTGGGTTCTGAGCATTATAAGTCGGGTGATTTGATTTCCCAGAAAGAGGATGAACATTGTTCCCTTGAGGAGGGTAGGGATTAGATCCTAGAGGCGGATACACATTAGACCCATGAGGAGGATAAGGTTGTTGTTCTTGAGGACTCTAGGTGGTGTTTGGAATGTCGCCCGGATAAGGTTGTCCGTAAGATGTTCCAGAAGTAACAGGATTTGAGACTCCTCCTTATGGGTTATGATTTGAGTGTCTTCGAACATGGGGTTGGGTAAAAGTTCCTCATGATGATACTCCCCAGGATTGTGAAGGGTTTCCAGCAAACGAAGGTTTCCCCCCCTGCCAACGGTGGATTAACGACTGGGGTATGACTGGGAAAGGGAGGTTGCCTACTGGTAGGAGCATGGAAAGGGGGTTGTCCCCTAGGAGGGGTAGGCCCACCATAGAATGGTGGTCCTCCAGAAAGTATAGGTCTACTAGATGGTGGTTTCCCTCCAGTCAGTTGTATTTGGCTAGCAAGGGTCTACATTCTCGGGTGAAAAGATGTCCCAGCAGGATCGTGCGAAACATGTGGAGCCGTAGAGTGAAAGCTTGTAAAAGCGGGGGTAGGGATCGAAGTTCCTTGGGAATGAGTAGAGGTGATGAGTCTAGCATTAGGATGGACTTGTGCTAACATAACAGTAGGGTTAATGACCTGATCGATGGGGTGATTCATAGTTTGACCGGATTTTCTTATTTCACCAGGAGGGTCATGAGGATGAAAGGGTTGTCAAAAGGATTCAAAATGCTCATAGAGATCGCATCCTGATGAAGTCCTCCATACATAACGATCAGGTGTGGGATTTGTATCTACTGCAGTTCTAGGATGAACAAGAGTCCTATACTCATCACCAAAGGTTGGTTCTATGGATCCCATATATGTTTCAGTAAAATCTCTCTCTGGTAACCGTGGGACCTCTTTGTCTATGATGTTCCCAAGGGAGTCTAAACAAAGAAAAAGTGGTTCGAGAGGGGATACCGACATAGATGTAGTGTGAGGAGTGGGATTCTCAACCATAACCAAAGTGCCTTCTGATTTATCTAACGAAGGAGCAACAACACTTCCAATGTCAGATTGATTTTCTACCTCTCCACGGTAGTTGTCTTCTAGAGGGTTAGGAGGTAAGGGTTGGCAGCCTTCTGGAGGCAACCCTTGCATCCTACCTGATCGAAAAAGACATTTATCATCTATAGGCTCAATTTTGGAGAATAATAATGCACACTGAAAATCTAGGGCCAACTAACAAAAACAAACAACACATGCTAATAAAATCTAGGAATCAAAACCAAGCAAACAAAACTTCTCTCTATGATCGTACTAGTTGGTGATGAAATCCAATGTCATGTGATCAAGTCAAGAAGGGGCTAGGATATGGTGGAACAGTTACAATGGTGACTTGCTTAACGGACTTTCACCTTGGTGCAAGCTTCCACGCAGTAATTGTGGATTTACCCTCCATGGAGCCTGAGTGAGTTTGACCAATGTCTATCCCAGGTACAGTGAGACTTCCCTTCACTGTCACCTCGTGTGAGTACTTAAGGATTATGGCAACTACAGACACCAACTCGCAGTCATCCCCTGGGTGGGTATAGTCGACAGTCTGATCTAAACGTATGGGCAGGATAAGAAGTCTGAAATCAACTTAAGAGGATCCCACACATAATCATGGGTATACCTTTAAGTGACCCCCAATATATGATCCGACCACTACAAAAAGTTGAACCATGGAGGGATAATCTCTGTAACTCACCCGAATGTGACCTCGTGTGTAACCCATGTGTGAGAGGGGGACACCAGAAAGCCTATATGAAAATTTTATTTGACTCTCCCTATCTCAGGATGCTAATGTTCATTTTGAAAACTTTGGAGAGTTGTACTCACAGGCTAATCCAAAGTGCTAATTCTAGTCTAATGTTGGTGGAAGATCCTAAAAACAAAAATGTTCTAGATAGTTTTTAATTAGCATTGATTTTATGGTTGTTCTTTACTCAAAGGGTGTATGACAATGAAACTAATGGTATGATGAATCAATTCCAAAAAATGCACAAGAAGATGATAAGAAATCGTTTCTTTCGATGAATGGCTTATTTAAGGGAAAGAGAGAAAGTTGTTTTCACTATCAAACACTAATATGCAATGTCCTCAATCAATTTGTTTCTCACTCAAATCCGATGAAATGCTAAAAATTTCAGAAATGCCTTCTAATTGTTAGAAAAACAGGACCGCGGAGCAATAAAATAAAACAAATGCATAAACAAAACACAGAAGACACACAATACAAGAGAGACACAGATTTACGTGGTTCACCCAGTGTGGTCTACGTCCACCAGAGAAATTGCCAGGTCCTTCCTTTATTATTATCCAGCAAATGAAGG
>SNQJ01S0298514.1:0-10450 GCA_010110895.2 Picea sitchensis
CCACTTATGTCGCTATCACCCTAATATTTCACCAAGGTCATGACCTCTTGACCTTGCAAGACCCTTGGAAATCTGTGCATCTGAGTAGAATCCATTGAAGCTTTGTCAGTCACCGATAAATCAGAAGATGAAGGTAATATATTTGATCGAGGTCTCTTTCCCCTGTCTACTAGCAAAGTATTCACTACTGCTGCAGTTTAAACAATATTCTATTTTCTACGAGAAACCCTCTCTGGTCGAGCAATTGCTGATACTTCATTGCATTGTACCTTGAGGCCTCTCCACTTTGTTGAGGTGAAACCCTATTGCCTACAATGTTAATGAGACGACCCAAGCCAAATACAACTGTATATTAATATCCAACAGAATATTTGTGGGCTTAATGTCTCCATGTACATATTTACAAGGACTGCACTCATGCAAATAGAACAAACCACGTGCGGTTACCTTAGCAATTTAATTCTAGATGCCCATGGTAGAGGTGTAGCTGGATGGCTTGATCTACCATGCAATGCAATTTCCTAGCTTCAATTTGGAATGAAGCCACAGATAAAAAACTTCTCATTGACTACTCAATAATATGCTCGACGTTTTACTATGTTGGGATGTCAAATTCGTCCAATGGATTGAACTTCAATTTCAAATTCCTTTATTCTCTGAGCACATCCCTTTCCCTAGCATAAGAAGCTTTAACATCTGTTAAATACAATAGTGATCTGTCGACGAGATCTCTGCCTACGCTCCATATGAATTGACAAAAGGTTTGTTTGGCGGTCTGCAAATCCTTTAATGAAAAGTAGACACCTTTACAGTCTAAGACACCATTTCCTTGACACCTCCTCATGGCACCTTGGTGCTTTGAAGTCATCTACCTGTAAATCAGGCACCTGGGATTTCTGAATCTCGATCTATTTAATTCTTCCATCATTGACACTTGGAGCAATTTGGGATTAGATACACCACCCCTTTTGGGCTCCTCCCCATGTGGCTTTACACTTGGGTTCTAGGTTTTATCTTGACTTGTGTGATGTGTCTAACTCATGATGTATGCAGGGGATACAGGTCTCGAGTGCCTTGACTTCAATCTCAATGCCCGATTGACTTAATTGTAAATTTGTCTCATGGGCTAGTATTTTAACCGGAATGAACATGAAAACGGACTGACCTTTTGCCAATGTTAGCTCTTAGCTGTATACAATTTTAAACATAATTCGTCTAGATATGGCGCAAAAAATAAATTTGACGAAGGATTCAAGGATTTTTTGAGAAATAATATGATGCTTTATAATGGCACTGGAGGAATGTCCCTTTTCCAGTAGTGTGCCTGTACACATGTACTGCTGAAACATAGCACCAAATTAAACATAACTTTCTCTTGTAGATCAGAGTACTAACAATTGTCATAGTTTCTCCATAAATATGGTATTGTGACTTGATATTAAGTGAGTACAAGAAAGTGAAAGGTCCCACATTATAAGGTCAAATATAACTTCACTTGTCCACTAACAACTTATTTATACTAATATAATATCAAAAACTATGTTACAAGCCTTTTTCCACCTTCATTGATATAATTACTATGTTACAAGCCTTTTTCCACCTTCATTGATATAATTTTTTTCTAAACCTAAGTGGGATTTTGATTTTTCTTTTATATATTATTTTAAATTCTTATATATGTATATCCCTTTTTGGTAATTCTGCATTGTAATAAAGTACTGAGATGTACACTTTATTATTTCCTTCTCTTCGATATGATCCTAGATTTAATCATGGTTATTGAAAAAAATACCTATGTGGTTTAGGAAACACTTTTCAGCATTATTCTTATTATTGTCCAAATTCTCTATGTTCTGATTGTTGGATAGTTGGTTGTCATTGATGTTGTTGTATAGTTGGTTGTCAATGATGTCAATAGATGTGGTTGTCATTGATGTCAACAGATGTGATGGGTACATTTGAAGAAGTCTACAAGAAGTCCCAAAGGTGTGGTCATGAAGCTTGAAGTTGTTTGAGGAATAGGAACATTAAGGACAATGCAAATGCATGTAACACACTCATAGATGAATAGTCCTCATTGTGCCATTTCCAATGGTAGGTAGTACATCACATAGTTACTAACGGTTGGGGAGTTATGAGGCCATGAAGTTGGAACTCTCGACGTATGGTTAAGAAGCCCATAAATGATTATAACAAGATGCTACAAGTCATTAATTAAAGGGTAAAGTGGTTATAACAAGAAAGTGCAGGTCGACTAAAGAAATAAGTCACTTAGAAAAGTATAAATACACAACAAGAAGCCTCTCATTTGTACATTCACTTACACAAGTTTGTTGAATATCTTCTATGTGAGCAAGTGATCTATTGGAGAATCTAAAATGATGAATCTGAGGCAGTGGAAGATTAAGGAGTGTGAAAGTTTTGGGGTTGCAGAGGAGAGAGAGGAATTCTGAGAAACCCTAGTTTGGCTGACCCCCGCGGGTCAGGCCATTGGTGTCCCGCGAGGCACCCCTGTAGGTTGTACGACCCTTGTCCCGTGAGGCCCTGTGTGATGCATGTGTTAGTCTTGTGAGGTTGAGACAAATCTATAGGAGAATGCTAGTACTAGGTTTCTGAGCTTGAGGAAGAGTTATAGGTATGAAATCTTGTGTTTCAGTTCAACTATAGGTTTAAAGGTATGTTTATGTTCATGTTTTGAGGGTTACATGTTGGTGATGTTATGGTTCATGCTTGAGGCATGTCTTTGGTATCTTGTTGAGACATGGGTACATGCTTGAGGTACATTTTATTTGCATGGCATGAGGCATATTTTTGGTACATGTACAAGGTACATTTCTTGGTGATATTGATGCATGTTTAAGGCACTACTTGATCAGATTATGGCACATGTTTGAGATACATGCATTGGATGTTGTGGTACATGCTTGAGGCATGTCTTTGTGAGTTTTGGTATATGCCTTGAGGCACATCTTGGATACTTGGAATATGGTTTGTTGTATGGTATATAATTGAGGAATATCATGAGTGATATGGCACATGTTTGATGATATCTCTTGGTACTTGGTTTATGGATGTTGGCACATGCTTGAGGCACATCTTGGATACATGGTTGAGTGATGTCATGGTACATTGTTAGAGGTATAACTTTGTATCTGGTTTGGTATATGTCATGTTTTTTATAGACACATCTTTGTGATACACACTTGGTATATGGTGGCATATGCATGAGGCACATTCTTTGGTTCTTGGTTGAGGCACATCATTTGGTACATAGTTGATGCTTAGTACATGGTACATGGTTTAGGTATATAATTGAGGTATATGGTTGATCATTGATGTGATGTTACCTATACTTTAAATATCTTATGGTACATGATTGGTGATATTGAGACACATCTTGGTGATGTTATGGTTCATGAGTTGATGATGATATGGGACATTGCTAGAGGCACTTCTTGGTGATCTTGGTACATGATATGGTACATGTTCTCATACATGATTGATGTACATGGTATGCTGATGGTTTTGGTATCCATGTGAGTGGATCTGGTTATAGTTGGTTGATGATGATATATCAAGGACAGTGACGGTGACAGTGACAAGGACAATGATAGGCTGGATGATTGGTTGATCATCAATTTCTGGTTGATGTGATAGAGTGACAATAATTGGTTGATGTGACATAATGGCAGTGATTGGTTGATGTGACAGAGTGACAATGACAAGTTGTTGTGACAATGATAATGACAAGTTGGTTGATGTATCAGTGACAGTGGAAGTTATAGGTTGATCAGTGGTAGTGACAGTTTGAGTCAACACTTATATTTTAGAGCTGTAGTATGGGTCAATGAAAGGGGGTTGTAGCCTCCTTCGGGTTGGTGCCAGAGCATTCAGGGAGTCATATCTTCCTTTAGGTTGGAGCTGAAGAACACAGGGAGTTGGAACTTCCATCAGGTTGGAGTCTATAAATCAGGGGGCCATAGCCTCCGTCCAATTGTAGCTGGAGAATCCATGGAGTTGTAGCTTCCTTTAGGTTGGAGCCTATAAATAGGGGGTTGGAGTGATCCAAAATGGATCCAGGAAGGCCAAAATTTCAAATTTATTGGAATCATAAGAAACTAGCGCCATCGCATAGGGCTCGTCGTGTCGATTTTGACAATATGTTTTTTTTTTCCCGAAAATGGACACCGTATGCGAAAGTTATGGTGATTTGAACTTTTTCCCAAATAGGAAAAAAAACTTCAAAGTCAATAGTCAGAGGCCGTATTGATGACGTCAACAGTACATCAGCAAGACATGGTAGATGAAGTAAGCATGACATCATGATTATTTCAACATGTTGACATGGCAACACCAGGAGGCGACATGTGTCAGGAATATTTGGGGTTTTTCAAGGCCGAGTTGGCACGGTACGAATTTGACACGTGGACTGTACAGAAGATGATGTGGTAGTTTGTACGAAGACATGGCCCAGGAACAGTCTGACATGTGGTAGCACAGATGACATGTTGGTAGTGACGTGGCCCAATGACAAGTTGATGCATGGTAGTGAGGTGGCATACAAAGATGACTGTGCATGTTGATTGGGAAGATGACTCAGCTATNAATAACAGGGAACCAAGTGGCACCCCGGATAAGGCCAAAGAGGCCTAGGTAAAAATTTGTTTCCACCTCCGACGGGGTCGAACCCATGACCTCTGGGCACGCCAAGAGATTACAACAATGCGTTGACCAACTCACCACAAGTATTGCTTGTTAAACCATGTGGCAGATTTTGATTTTAAGATGGATTTATTCGGATTTTGGGGAAGTGCCCGATCGACAGGGGCTAGTCACTAACTAGGGCAAGATATTATGTAACCAATCTCTAGACCATGGCTATATCAACGGGCGCGAGATGACACTTGGGCTTAGCCCGAGGTCACATGGCACACATATGAACTGGAGTGCAGAGGAATAGGGCGCCAACTCTTAGCACGTGGCCATATGGCGCACACACATAAATTTTTCTCAAAGTGGGTTTTAAACCATATTATTTGGATTTTTATGGTTATTTAGTTTGATTTTTTGTGGATTTTGCCCATTTTTGAGGATCTGGAGCCCTTTTTGAGGCCATATATTGGGAGGAAGTTGGGATAGGATCCCCAACTCAAAATGAATATAAACCAAAGGTTTTTGATAGTCCAAGGAGGTTCATAATATAATAATGATGATTTTTTTGTGAAGCTTAAGCCATTTTTATGCAGGGAAGCCATTGGTGAAGCGAACTTTGGAGGCCATTTCCGGGATCTACGCTCAACCATTTTCAATGCTGTCAGTTGTGTTGGATTATTGAGGTCAAGGATAACACAACCAGATTGGTTTATAATCCATTTTATGTACTTCTGATGTATTCTTGAAGCATTGAATATTAATAAGAAAGCCTCCCCCATTGAGATAAAGCCCCGAAGACATAGGCAACTTTGCCAAACTCTGTTAACAATATTGGCATTATGGTTTGTTGTTCTTAGTGCTTGCTTCCTTTTATGCATTCTTTACAATGGATGCAACATTCTTTCATTAAAACGTCTTCTTCTCTTCAATTTCTCAATGGTAAATCAACTCATGCATAAACTTAACCATAGTCTTTAAAAGATCAAATTTCAAATCAAGTTGGTGATGGAAAATTTGGAAGTTGGTGCTTCCTATGAATGTGTTTTTGATATATATAAGAAAACATTATGTGGTTTTATCCCATTTGGGTTTCCATGCAAATTTTGGTGTACTGTGTATCTATGGTTGTTATGCACTGATGAATGATACTGTTTATGATGCAATGATATACCAAATGCATGAGTGATAAACTATTGAATATTGCTAATAAAGTTGAAGTTTATGTATACTGTGATTGAAAGTGGTAAAAAGTGCTCATACTGATTCACTACCCCTCTTTCAATATCCCAACAATTGGTATTAGAGAAGGTCCTTCAAGAAAACAATTTAACCACTGGAAGGAAGATCATTGAGTATGCTAAGATTGGAGTACCACAGTTTGATGGTTAGAATGGTTAGAGCTATGAGATGTGGAGAAACATGATGAAATCATTTCTAGGATCTAGTGGTCTCAAAATCCCAACTCTGAAGAAGTCCAATAGATGATTACAAACCTAAAAGTCCAATTAGAAGAAGCTGAAAGGACTGAAGAAGCATGCAAAAGTCAGTTGGAAGAAAAACAATTTTTGGAAGCTGAAATAGTAGCACAACAAAAGGAAGCAGAGAAGAGAGAAAATATTTTGACTATCCATCTCAAAGAAAGATATGAGGACTTAAATAATCTTGAAGCAAAATTCAGTCAATAACAAAGAAGACTTGAAGAAGAAATTGTCTCCTTGAAGACCCAACTTGAATAAGCAAAGAGAAACAAAGAAGTCATGAAGATCCAGATGATGAAGAAAGATGAAGATCGTGAGAAGCTTGGAGAAGAAGTCACCACATTAAGAGTTAAAGTTGTCAAGCTCAACAAGAAAACTGAAGAAAGAGAAAGCTCCACATCATCAATAAAGAAATTTGAAGGGAAGTGTTATAGGTTGCTAGAAAGGAAGAATGAAGAGAAGGATAAGAGTTATGTAGAAGTCATCAAAGGCCCTATTAAGAAGGAAGAATGTGAGCCCTCAAAGAAGAACATTTCATAAATGAAGAAAACTCAAGAAGAAGATTACAAAAGGGACAAATATCAAAGAAGACTCTCTACTTTTAGGTATCAAAGAAGCTTCAACTATTGTGAATTAAGCAATAGAAGAGAAGATCGTGATCAACTAAGACATGAGTTCAGAAGGACTGCATCACAAAGAAGATCATCCATTTCTAGGTATCAAAGTTTCTTTTATGGTCATTGTTTTACTTGTACTAACTTTGGACATAAAGCTGTAGATTGTAGAGCTTATGGAAAAAAGGGTCAAGCATGAAATGCGTATGTGACTCCATACAATATTGAATGTTACAAATGCCATAAATATGGACACATAACTCGTGATTGTAGAAGCATGATGTATACTTCTATGAAAGAGAACATTGATATCAAATATAAGAAGATTTTGAAAAGAAAACAAGAACATGTAAAGGAAGAACAAATGAATGAAGAACACCCAGAGGTCATACTCTCAATATTTGTAGTAGTACGAGATCATGACAAATCTACAGGTAAAGAGGAAGATGTCAAAATTCAGGAAGACGATGAAGAGGAAGATATCATAATTCAGATGATAGAAGAAGAAGATTACTCTGATTTAGGGCGGCTTCCTCCACCTTTCTGAACCATCCGGCTTGGAGACTCCCAATAAATATGAATATTGAATAGGGAGATTCTAAGCAACAACTCTACAGATCAAGAAATATCTTTCGAGCAGTCAGAAGTGTTTGTAGATTTTGAGAAAGCAGTTTCAGAATGGTTTGATGACATAAGTGAAAAATGTCTTGTAAAAGTTTGATTGTTTGAGGAGAAACCTTCAGAACACATACCCATGCAGGTATCAACTGAAATTTATGAAGTATATCATACATTCCCATGCAGTTATCAACTGTCAGTTATGAAGTATATCATACATTTCCATGTAGGTATCAACTGATAGTTATGAATTATATCATTGGCACACTTCTTAGGCAGAGATTCATGATTGTATAGAAGATTCCATGTATGTATTTAGGCAGGGATATATTCAATATAGATTGTTGCAGACATGTAGAGTCTGATTTGTATATTAAAAAGAAAAATTTAGCAACAATGAATAAGTTGTGATTAGTTGCAACATATGGGTCAACATCGTAGCAGAGTCACAAACAGTTTTTATGAGATGGATTCATGAGATATTTGGTAGATATAAAAGACATGAGTTAGAGAAGATGCATAAAAGTGGTGAAATCAATTAGTCATAGGAAGGAAAGCAGTGAAATGAACAACAACAAAGGGGAAGAAAACCCATCAACAAGAACAATATTGTCAAAGAAAAGCATAGTCATTGACGAGAACTTGACAAATCATGAAGATTCAAAGTCAAGTAATTCTTGAATGCTTTATATATATGTTAGTGAATTATAAGAGGAAGCACTAATGGACAAGACACACCAAAAAATAGGAAAAGAAGAAAGTACATGAAGCCCCACATTGATCTACACGACATCTTGCAGAGAAGTCAAGGGGAGAGAAATTGTTAGAGAGAGAGACCATATTAGAAGAAAGAAAATAGGGGGAGATGTATTGATAGGTAGAGTTACCATTTTATCCATGATGTCAAAGGGGGAGAAAGAGAAGAACATAAGAAAAATATCAGAAACATGGATATAGGGGGAGCAACCCCAAGGAGAGATATCATTTTCCATTGATGTCAAAGGGGGAGAGAAACACGAGGAGAGAAAATTTGAAAGAGATAGATGAGGAGCATCGATCACAGGTGGAATATGAGTGTTGAAGTATGAGTGTTACCATCAATTCCAAAGTGGGAGATTTTTATATAGTTAGTTGTCATTGATGTTATTGTATAGTTGGTTGTCATTGATGTCAACAAAAGTGGTTGTCATTGATGTCAACATATGTGATGGATGCATTTGAAGAAGTCTACAAGAAGCCCTAGAGGTGTGGTCATGAAGCTCGAAGTTGTTTGAGGAATAAGAACATGAAGGACAATGCAAATGCAGGTAACACACTCGTATATGGATAGTCCTCGTCATTCCTTTTCCAATGGTAGGTGGTACGTCACATAGTTCCTCACAGTTGAGGAGTTATGAGGTCATGAAGTTGGAAGCCCTGAAGTATGGTTAAGAAGCCCCTAAATGGTTATAAAAAGATGCTATAAGTCATTAATTAAAGGGTAACGAGGTTACAACAAGAAAGTATAGGTCGGCCCTAAATTTAAGGAAATAAGTCACTTGGAAAAGTATAAATACACAACAAGAAGCCTCTGATTTGTACATTTACTTACACAAGTTAGTTGAATATATTCTATGTGAGCAAGTGATCTATTGGAGGATATAAAACAATGAATCTGAGGTAGAAAAAGAGTAAGGAGTGTGAAAGTTTCAGGATTGCAGAGGAGAGTCAAGGTTTTTAAGAAACCCTAGTTTGGCTAACCCCCACAGGTCAAGCTACTAGTGTCCCGTAAACCACCCCGCGGGTTATACGACCCTTGTCCCTCGAGGCCCTGCGTGATGCATGGGTTAGTCCTGTGAGGCTGAGACAAATCTATAGGAGGATGCTAGTACCAGGTTGATGAGACCGAGGAAGAGTTACAAGTTTGAAATCTTGTATATCAGGTTAGCTACAGGTTTAAAGGTATGTCTATATGTATGTTTTGAGGGTTACATGTTGGTGATGTTATGGTGCATGATTGATGCATGTCTTTGGTATCTTGTTGAGGCATTGGTACATGCATGAGGCACATTTTATGTGCATGGCGTGAGGCATATTTTTGGTACATGTACAAGGTACATTTCTTGGTGATATTGATGCATGTTTAAGGCACTACTTGATGAGATTATGGCACATGTTTGAGGTACATGCATTGGATGTTGTGGTACATGCTTGATGCATGTCTTTGTGAGTTTTAGTATATTCCTTGAGGCACATATTGGATTCTTGGAATATGGTTTACTATATGGTATATACTTGAGGAATATCATGAGTGATATGGCACATGTTTGATGGTATCTCTTGGTACATGGTTTATGGACTTTGGCACATGCTTGAGGCAGATGGTTTGAGGTACATCTTGGCTACATGGTTGAGTGATATCATGGTACATTATTAGAGGTATACCTTTGTATCTAGTTTGGTATATGTCATGTTTGTTATAGACACATCTTTGTGATATACACTTGGTATACGATGGCATATGTATGAGGAACATTCTTTGGTGCTTGGTTGAGGCACATCATTTGGTACATAGTTGATGCTTGGTACAAGGTACATGGTTTTGGTATATGATTGAAGTATACGGTTGATACTTGATGTTATGGTACCTACAATTGATATATGTTATGGTACATGATTGGTGATATTGAGACACATCTTGGTGATGTTATGGTTCACAAATTTATGATGATATGGTACATTGATAGAGGCACTTCTTGGTGATATTGGTTCATGATATGGTACAGGTTCTTGTACATGATTGATGTACATGGTATGATGATGGTTTTGGTATCCATGTGAGTGGATATAGTTATAGTTGGTTGATGATGATATATTAGTGACAATGACAATGACAATGATGGTGACAATGACAATGACAAGTTCGATGATTGGTTGATCGTAAGTTTCTGGTTAATGTGACAGAGTGACAATAATTGGTTGATGTGACATAGTGTCATTAATTGGTTGATGTGACAGAGTGACAATAATTGGTTGATGTGACAGAGTGACAATGGTTGGTTAATGTGACATAGTGACAATGTTAGGTTGATGTGACAGTGATAGTGA
>SNQJ01S0298515.1:0-10392 GCA_010110895.2 Picea sitchensis
CCTTGTTTGTGATGAAAACAAGGGCCAAATCTATAATACAATTTCAGGGTACACATTAAAATGCAATTTTGCATTCAAAATTCAACGAAAAAACCAATCCTACGTAAAGGTCAACCCCACGTTATCGCTCTTCCCGAAGCGATAACGTTTTGACGTATCAGAGAGCGTACCTGATCAAAGGATGAGACTGCTTGACTGCTCAACTTTATTTTTATATATCTAATCTAGATCTCTCCGCTGATCTCTCCACTGGTTTACAGATTATTTTGCGTCCTTTCTTGGTTTATCCATGTTTTACTCTGGTTGTTGATAATAAGGAAAAAGAGAAAATATGGGCAATACGGCGTCCTGCGTTGCGGTGGGCATGGGCATGAAGAAGGAGGAGGAAACCATCCAGCTGGTTCGCTCAGATGGCACCGTTCAAATCCTTCATAAACCCCTCTGTGCCGCCCAGATCATTCAAGAATTCCCTCAATGTTTAGTCTGTCACTCGGATTCATTCTACATCGGGCAGAAGACCGCCACTCTTTCTCCAAATGAGCAACTGAAGGTGGGCAACAAGTACTTCCTTCTACCCAAACATTTCTTTCAGTCTCCTTTATCTCTCCTATCGCTGGCTTCCTTAATATCGCCGCCACCTCCCCCAAAAGCTCCACCTATCTCCACTGCTCGCCTCTCAGATCCTTTTCGCAGTATCGAACGTGCTTCTGTTTTCTGCCAGCCGTTTGAGATACATAAAAGCGACGCCGGCGGAGACCTTCGAATCAGAGTCTGCCCGGAGTTTATTTCAAACCTTATGGAAGACAGAAGGCTTAACATTGATGAACGCGGCCATTCAGTAGGCGGGGATTCTGCAGACGAGCCGGGTAGGCTCTGCAATACCCCTGAATTACGGAAAGAGTATGCTCAATTGGTCAAGTACAGAGGGCAATGTTGGAGACCGAAACTTGAGACAATCAAGGAAAGGGAGAAGAAGATTAATGCGTACAAGTTCATATTCAAAATTATGACATAATTAGGTCTTAACATCTGATTTTGATTCTTGATCGGTTGAATGTATGATGCTTATTTTTTGGCAACTGTTTTGAATAATTCCACCAAGATTTGTGGTGCAATTAAACATCAATGGCCTCCTTGTACAGTTTTTGGTTTTGCAATTGGCCATTATAATCAAATTTTAATGGCATTAAACTTGAAATGACCCACTCGCTGCAAAATGATGAAAACAAAGGACTGATGCACAGGTCGATCCACGGGAGAATGGTTGATTCCACAGGAGAGGAGTGGATTAACAGTTTTCAAAATGTGGGATGAAACGTTTAGCAATCAAGTAGATTTATTAAGCCTAGCTGCTATAGCCAAATTCAAGAACCTTCAAGAAACCCTGCCCACTATTCTATCATTAGTCTTCGCACATGTGCTTTCATCTAAACTAGCACAAATCTACAATGAAAAATGAATCATGTTTAATGTTGTAACCACTGATATTCCTATATTTTATTTATATATATTTTTTATTTTGTATGACTGCAATCTACATGCCATTGCATTGGTGCAGAGATGCTAAGATTGTGAGTTGAGGATGGCGTTTAGGGAGTACTCCGTCTCCAAAAGCACGTTGCCAAGGCCTCTCAGCCTTTCGTAACCACTTTTTAACCAACAAACAATTTGCTTCTTTCACCTGAACGAATTCCAAAACATAGGTAATAGATATGGATATAAAGATACAAAAAGAGTATATATGAATTTTAATGAAATTTATGTGTATCTTTCAAGTGGTCAATCCGTTAATGAAAACTATTGCTTTGAATATGCATTTATCTATGGGTTTGAGTTTAATCTTTTCTATGATGTTACTCAAACTATTGTGTTGAATATACATTTATTTATAGATTTTAATTAAAATTATGTATTCAATATATTTAAGGAAGGTTACACTTTTAATGAAAGTTATGCATTCAATGTGTTTATTGAAGATTATGTATTCAATGAAAATTGTGGGTTTTAATGAAAATTATGCTTTCAATATGTTAATAAAATTTCAATGAAAGTTAAGCTTTTAATAAAAGTTTTGATATCATTTAACTAAAATTATTGTTTTTTATATGAATTTATAGAAAAGGATTATGCAAATTTTGTATTCATTATGAAGTATTTGTTGTTATTTTATAGTTGGATGAAATTAGGGTTAATAAATTCAAGAACTAGATCTCAAGTATTCTAAAAATTGCAAATCCTATTTTGACATATAATATTTAAACTTAGTTGACATAATTGATTGTGGTGACTTCATTCTTATTGCATTGCATTACATTAGATGTATGAACTTGAGTTTAAAATCCCACAAGGATATTATGGTTAATTATTGTTAATAATGATTATTATGCTTAAGATTAGGTCAAGATTAATGTTGGGGTTATTTCTATTAAATTAGGGTTGGAGTTATTCCTATATAATTAGGGTTAAGATATTCTTTTAGAGTTAGAATTAGCTTTTTTTTCTATTTTAGAAGTGAAAAAGACTTTAAAATAAAATAAAAAGTAATAATTTTAAACATTTAAATTTAAGATGAATTTAAATTAGTTTAATTTGTTTTTAAAAATTGTTATGTAACTCAACCTTAAAACATTTAAACATCCAGATTATAAAATAACTTATTAATATAAAAAAAACAATATTAAAGCAAACACATTAATCCTATATATATATATATATATATATATATATATATATATATATATATATATTAAATTTGTTTGATTTTAATGAAAAATAATCTTAATAATAATAATATCTCCACCTTGTCACCATATTTAAGAAAGATAAATTTTAAGTATATGTATATCTCTACATTGTTTAAAAATATTTATATAATATATAACTAAAAATATAATTGGTATGGTTATAAATGAACATACTACTCTTTATTTATTTAGGGTTTGGGTTATCTTATTAGAATTAGGGTTAGGGTTATTTCTATAAAGTTAAGATTAGGATTTTCTGTATAGATATTTTGTATGATCAATCAAATAATAGAATTTGAAATTTCAAAAAATATGAAAAAAATTGTAAAATTAAAAAAAAATAAAAAATCATTTTAACAACAAAAATTTAAAAGCTTTAAAATTTAAAAAAATATATGAAAAAAAAATTGAAATTTAAAATAATTCATTTTAATAACAAAAATTAAAAAAACTTTATGAAACTTTTGAGAATTTTTTTTAACACACGAGCTAATTGTACTTGACTGCAATCGCTATAGATGGCTATAATCCCTCTTGTGGCAGGGACTAAACAATATAGATATGGATGAATATATTTACGCCGAAAGGTGTACATCTATTGACAATGGGCACATTTAATAGGTTTTTAGTTCTTAATACGTTTTTTATGGACGAGATTAAATATGCCTAGAATATTCTTAGTTGTCACAATAAATGAATGGCTCTGATTTCATCCATTAACTTCCGAGCTATTATAAAGACATCCATTTATATGTTTACTTTTTTACATTTACCTAATCATGTTTAAAAATTACTGTGTTCACTAACTTTTTGCCACATCTACCTGATTAAAAAATATTAAGATATTCACACAGAGTGATGACCACGTTTCTATGCTAACAGCGTTTCGTTTCATTTCTATACTGACCACGTAAATTCTACATAATATCGTGTAGAATTCCCAACAATTCTCGACAGAAACATTTGGGATTCCGTACAACAATGTACAACGATTTAATTACGCCGAATGCGTTCTTTAGGGGGAGGTTTCTCTCGCCCCTTCATCGTCTATCCGAAGCCAATTGAAACTTGCCATCTGTAATTGCAATAAAAGAAATTGAAACTTGCCATCTGTAATTGCAATAAAAGAATCTTCTTTCGACATGTATTCTCCTTTACCGACTCGAAACTCTACTTCTTCATAGACTTAAAACTCCTACTTGAAACTCTACTTCTTCACAGACTCAAAACCCTTACTTCATGGAAATAGGGGCAAGCTATCGAAGCATCTATGGATTATTGCACTCTGCAACTTCAATTGAAAGAATTCATGGCTTTCTCTCACTCGTATTCATCTGAATTCGGAGCCTTGGAGTTTGACATATCGGGACTCGAACTGTAGACCTCTAGGCCAAATGCATACAGTAACCCTCGTAGCAGTACTTTATCACAGGTAGATCAGAGGGGGAATACGTACTGAATCGAATCACTGCACATTGAAATCGTATTCCATTTAGTCATGAGCAAATATGGAGGAAAGGGATTGTGTTTTCATCTTGAGTAGCAGCTCAGTCGACGCATCATGGACGAGATCTCTACCAGGGGGGTCACCGACGTGTAGACACCACAAGGCCCACCTTGGGGTTTCCTCTTGGAACGACTCTAATTTTAGTGATAGTTTTTGGCATCAACGCTTTGTTTTCCTGTTGTTACCACTGGGAAAAGATCAGAAATATGCACAACATGCAGGACGGAAGAAGTAATTCTTCACAACCAACCAATCGTGCTTTTTCACCTGAAATTCATGCTCTGGTGGCAACTGTTTTGAATAATTCCACCAAGATTTGTGGTGCAATTAAACATCAATGTCCTCCTTGTACAGTTTTTGGTTTTGCAATTGGCCATTATAATCAAATTTTAATGGCATTAAACTTGAAATGACCCACTCGCTGCAAAATGATGAAAACAAAGGACTGATGCACAGGTCGATCCTTGGTCAAGAGGCTTGTTTATATGGATAATACTATATCTGGGACACAGGATCAAACTATTGTCAAGTAAAAAAATGAAAGTTATGTGTTAATGAAAGTTATGTACTTAATGTGTTTATTGAAGATTATGCATTCAATGAAAGTTGTGGGTTTTAATGAAAGTTATGCTTTCAATATGTTAATTAAATTTCAATGAAAGTTAAGTTTTCAATGAAAATTCTGATATCACTTAACTAAAATTATTGTTTTCTATATGAGTTTATAGAAAAAGATTATGCAAATTTTGTATTCGTTATAAAGTATTTGTTTTCATTTTATAGTTTGCTGAAGTTAGGGTTAATAAATCCAAGAACTAAATCTCAAGTATTCTAAAAATTGCAAATTCCATTTTGACATATAATATTTAAACTTAATTGACATTGGTAACTTCATTCTTATTGCATTGCATTAGATATATGAACTTGAACTTAAAATCCCACAAGGATTTTATGGTTAATTATTATTAATAGTTATTATGGTTAATTACTGTTAATAATGATTATTATGCTTAAGATTAGGTCAAGATTAATGTTGGAGTTATTTTTATTAGAATTAGGGTTGGAGTTATTCCTATATAATTATGGATTTACAACGCAAACCATTAGTCCGAGAAGAGTGGATCAAAGCAAACAATCTACAACAGAGCTTGGTACGAATGCAAGATGCATGCACCTGGAAGGTCATGTTTTGTTCTTTCCTATTATTGTTAGGGATCCACAAATAATATATAGAGGTTTTTTGTGTTTAGTTTTCAATCGAAAATTCACATTTCTACTAGGTATTTGTTCTCTGTTGCCGATCGAGATAAGATCATGATCTATATTATAATTTTTTTCAGTCATTATCAATCATCAGCTGGAGTCATTTTGATGGCTCGTTAGTTTGTTTGACTAATGATTTATCTATGGATTATTGCGCTCTGCAACTTCAATTGAAAGAAGTCATGGCTTTCTCTCACTCGTTCTATTCATCTGAATTATGAGAACATCACATTACCCCTCCACAACATGCTTTGCATTGAAAATTGCAGTTAGTAGTTTGAAAGTTCGAAAATAACTGAAGATTTATGTACTAATTTTGTCTTAAGATTGAAGAATTCCTTGCAAGAATCGGCACTGGTCTGCTCCCCAGAATTTTCCTTTCATGCACTACTTTGCTTTAAGCTATTGTAAAGATGTTAATAAGTGAGGCGTACACAACTATGAATTGGCATTTTCTGAATTTGGTCTTGTATTCTAAATAATTCCATGTCTTTGGTGGTTGCAGGGACTTTAAGGATAATTCGTCCCAGACTTTGGGCATTGAATACATTCAAGAAGCCAATCTTAAAGGTAAATTCTAGAAGCTGCCTGCTGTTCTTTAGACGAAATGCAGTGAAGGAAAATTGTTAGACATGGTAGTTGTTCCTCTATGAAAGTATCTGATAGGTCTAATTTATGTGAATGTGGCTGGAGAAAATGATAATGAACCTTTTTTTTTTATTTTCATGGCAGCAGTGGTTTGAAGAACGCTGTCGTTACATTTTGTCGGTGTAACACAGGAAGAGAAAGATGGCGATAGAGAATCGGCCTAAAGATCACATTTTCAAGACGAGAGACAAAAGAATCATGGTAAGTTTTTGTTTTCTGCATGCTCCAGGCCAGAAAAAGATGTTCCTGACTCAATATTCATGCAAAGTATTTAGAAGTTTAGGAAAATTAAATGTTTGTTGCTGAATACCGTGGTCCTTCATTATTTTCTGTGTCTTTGGTTAATGTCTTTAATATTTTCATTAAATTACCTCTTTGAACTGTCGATCTGCAGGTTGGAACAATGTTGCCTCTGTGCGACGAAGAAATCGACCCTTCGTGGCTGGAACCTATGCTGAAAACACATTTCTTCAAGCCTTATTCCATGGAGATTCAAGAAAAAGCGAGTGCAATATGTTGTCTAGACTGCAGACTACAGGGGAGAGGCGTTGTGCACTTATTGCCAAGCCCGCCACAAGGACCATCACAATGTGCAGGTATAGGCAACCTTTAGTGTCGATTATTTTAAATTAGGTTCAGTATAGGCCGCCATTATTGTCGATCCTTTTAAATTCTGCTCAATTCTGCTCAAGTATAGGCCGTCTTTAATGTCATTTTTTTTTAAATTTATTTTTCTAAAATTTTGTTCAGGTATAGGCCGCCTTTAAATTTTACTTACCGATTTTTAAAAAATTCTGGTTCTAAGTTCATTTAGACATGTTTCTTTCTAAAACCTTCCATTCCAAATGCTAAAACTATTTTTATTCTTTTCAAGGATTATTTGGTCAGAGGGTTTTGCAAACACTTTTTTATTTTTTTCGAGGAATATGTCATTGTAATCTGCATTATAGTAAAAAGGATTTTTATTCGTTTCAGGGAGTATGTCGTTGTAATCTGTAGTACAGTAAAGACGGTTTTGATTCACTAGGCCGTTTTAGCAAAAGATGAAATTGTGATCTTGTATTTGCTTATTGATCTATCATTTTCAAGATTAAGTTTGGTCCACTCTCCTTATTGTATAACCCATTTTAGTAATATCTTGTACACATAATCTCTGAATTGCAAACAAAGAAAAGAAAATATGGTCATGGACCAAACTGGTAAAACCTCTATTGTAAACGCCAACACAACCTCAAGCATTCATTGTGCTGAGAGGATTGAACAACCAATCTATTTCATTAAGTTGGGTTGTCCCAGTCAAAGGATAATAACTCCCACGTTCCTAGCCCAAGTCGATCCAATGTTCACTGTATTTGAATACCCAATGTAATAGAAAATAACTAAGAGTATGAGATTAAAATTTTCTGATTTGGAGAAATTGTTCTTACAGGGGATATCTCGAGATTTCCTTGTAGCCAAAGTGAACCTAGACTGTAGTTAAAAATTTCCCAGAGAAAATGTTACAGGGGATATCTCGAGATTTTAATGAGTTCACCTATATTATAATGAGTTCACTCTATTCGAATAAAATAGGGATTGCATTGTTCTAATTGAAAATAAAATTTTCAATTACAGTATGTAATATTATTGTGTGATCCTTTACGCTTTAACAAAAAACATAGGGCTAATTGTGTGATTTTGGGTGAAAACCAAATTTTTTTGGTCTTTTTCAAAAGTGTAATAGTATGTAATCCTTTTACACTTTAACAACAAAACATATTGCTAATGGTACAACTAAAACCCTTTGTTCAATGTTCATATCATTTGTAGTTCAATGAAGCGATACTGTATATATTCAGAACTCTTTTTCAAACAGACGGTCGATTGTATAATTAAAATCATGTTGAGATCATTTGGAATCCTAAATTTTGGACATTAACCATTGATGGACTATCCCGAATGCAAGCCTTGTGTATCTTTAATTTGTTTTATTTAAAACCATGATTATGTGTTTTCATAATATCATTTTTCTAACTAGGGCATATTATTCCTACCCCAGTGGGGAAATGAATGGCCTTTGAGGTGTAATAATTGAGAAAAGAGAGCTAAAATTTATGTTTACAATATCTCATCCTACAGTGTTTAAAGAGTTATGCTTTCTTGGTTGAAGTGGGTATTGGATTTTGGCTAAATTTTAGTTTAGTGGATATTGGATTTTGGGAAAATTCATTTCACAAAATAGCTTATAATGTGAGGAATATCTAGGTCTTCCTCGTTAAGAAGATATATCTAATTTATCTTACAAATAATTAATCTAAAATTAGTCAATGACATGGTTTTGTACTTACTAGGATAATAAAAGTTGATATCTATTTTATTGCATTTTCATATGAAATTATAATTAGATGTATCTAAATCTTTTGTTTTTACAATATACTTAGAAAATTTAATTACATCCTTCATTTCTCTATATTATCTTTATTTCATTATTTGTTCTCTCACTAAATATTGTGATGGTCATAAAAACAATATCATCTTTGTTTCATTATTTGTTTTCTTACTAAATATTATGATGGTCATAAAAACATATATTACTTAGTTTTTTTCGACGTTCCCTTCCCCACTTCTGGGATATGCTAATTATATTATATACAGTATAGATATGAATGAATATTTTATTATATAAAAAAGTAAATTGTAAATAATAGTCATGCAATTTCCAAAATGCCATCCATACATAACAACGAAATATCATAACTATTATAATTTCCATAATTGGATTTCTTTGGGGGCATTTCACATTGGTTATTGTGGGCTCTCCTTGCAAATGTGCTCTTAAGTTCTCATCTCCTTTACTTTACTTGATGATGTGCTCTTGAGTTCTCATCTCCTTTACTTTACTTGATGTTATTTTTGTCCTTCTCATCTCCAAGATTTGAGGAGCATGTTGAAGGAAGATATTGCTAGACTTGTGGTGAGAGGATTATGGAGGGTAGAGATGGCAAGCCACACTATCGAGAGAATCTCAAGGAGGCAGTGATCTCGTTAGAGCATTAGGATGCAGAGGGGAGTTTTGTGAAGTTGTCGAGGATATTCTGGCTTGGCAAGGAGATGAACGGGTCCATAGAGCCTCGAAACTCCAACAATATCAGGTTGTTTCAAACTGTGAGGTCTCGACAGGAATTGAGGGGGTGGCACTTTCAATGGGCACTATGTATTCATTTCACTTCATCTCAGTGGTGTGGGGGAGTCCAACCAATGAGGATAGGGTGAAATCACGAAGGTGGGTTACACTTTCGTGACAATCAGGTCTCCAAAATTTCGAAAAACCTTTTTTCGGCCGAACTAATAAAAATTTTCGACCGAAAACTATTATTTTCGGCCGAACTATTTTTCGGACGAAAAAATAAACGTCAAATCGAACGGTTCAATAACCGCCCCCTCGATTTGCGTGTAGAAATTTGGTCGGTCGGATATTTTCTTTCCGGCAATAAGTTTTCGGCCGAAAGATAGTTCGGCCGAAACATTGTTCGACCGACAAATAGTTCGGCCGAAAGATGGTTTATATATTAGCCACGGATCAACATTTCAATGTTTTACAAAAATTTCGCCTGCGAGAGCTCTGCTGTCGTATGGCTCTGTGAGAGCACTGTTGTCGTATGGCTTTGTGTATTCGCGCATGGACGTGAGGTCGTGAGCGCTGCGCAGGTGAGGCCAAGGTCGTCGGGAGGTCGCCGGGAGGTCGCGAATTGAGGCCGAGGTCTCCGGGAGGTCGCCGGGAGGTCACGAGCGCTGCGGAGGTGAGGTCGAGGTCTCGTTTGCGCCAACAACTTGTGACACCCTGTAAGTAACCAAGCAAGCAAGCAGTTGTCAATGGATCTTTTCATATATGTTGCACGTTATAGTATTTATTTTTTCTGCTAAGTATTTGTCCCCCAAATCAAAATGTAGATTCACGAGAACTTATGCTTATCTACGAGTACATGTCTTCAGTTAGATTTGGATTAATGGGTGGTCTGCCGTATATGTTCTCCAGCAAGACCAGTCCGAAGCTATACACGTCACTCTTTTCTGTCAACATTTGACTGCGAAAATACCTGTGAAAACATCCCAAACAAAAGTGAAAACGACTCTGCATCTAATAATTAATTGAACTATTTCTGCATCAAGAATGTTGCAAATAAACTGAAATTTATTTACTCCGGATCGAGGTATCCTATTGTTCCTTTCACAGCAGTGGTAACATGAGCA
>SNQJ01S0298516.1:0-10450 GCA_010110895.2 Picea sitchensis
AGTTTGTCCAGAAGTATGGCTTGGATGAATATTTTCATCAAAACAGGATTGATCAAATAATTGAGTTAGATGAAAACAGAAGGAAAGCCCTTGATCAAAGCATAAAAAGTCAAGAAAAGATAAAAAGAACCTTTGATAAATCTGCAAGACAAAGGGATTTCCAAGCAGGTGATACAGTCCTCTTATGGGACAAACAGAGAGAGAAACCAGGAAGTCACGACAAGTTCGACAGTTTATGGGCAGGGCCTTATATTATCCAGGATGTAGCTGGAAAGAACTCTTTTGTCCTGAGCAGATTGGATGGTGAGAAGTTGCCACTACCAGTAAATGGTCAACTTCTCAAGCTCTTTTTCAACAAAGTCATCTGATGTCCATGGGACATCTGTTGTATCATATTCTCTAAACCCTATCCTCTATACTTTAAATTCATTTACTTCCTGTACATAGTTTATTTTTGTAGAATATTGTACATAGTTTAAAATTTTATTGTACATAGTTTATTTTTTGTAAAATATTTGTATATACATGTACATTATTTCCGCAGCTCATGTTTAATGTTGGATTTCATATATGGACATGTTATTGACAAAACATTTCGGTGGATGCAAGTTATATGATTCTGGATTCTCGTATGCTTTCCTTTAAAGAATAAAAGATCAAGCACACGTCCCCATATGGAGCCAATGTTATCCATCAAAGTTTCACTGAGATGGACTTCCAGCGAGCCGCCAAAGTTTGAACATCATTTGTTCAAAATTCAGAGTTTAGAAGTTCAACCGGTCAAAAAGACCACCCTGTTACTCTACATTTTCCATAAAAAATTGTAATAAGAGGTGTTTGCATGATGAAATTGTAAAATGTCTTAGCCACCTTAAGTCCTAAGCGTGAGTTATACTCTGGAGTGTTTTTTCACTTACTAATTATATTTTTCCGTTTTCAGGCGATTTATAATTTATGAGTTTTTTCACTCAATCCTCCAGAGCTGGAGTATATTTTTTCACCCAATTCTTCCAGAGTCGGAGTATATGCCCATGGTTAGCTTTGAGCATGGATCTAAGCCTAGTGTCCAATGTATATTACCATACTAAACATCCCTCCTAGAGTCTTATGGAAATGTATTGTCCCCCTAGGATTTTTTTAATTTTTTCAAGAAAAAATTGCAATTCGCAATTTTTTAAAATATAAAGATACTTTTTAAAAGTGGTATTTGGGCACCAACAGGGCCATGGGGATGCTCATTTTTGACCTAGAGCACCCATGTTACCTATCATCCAAATTCTACTTGAGTAAAATAAAGTGATTTTCATCACTCAAAAATTGATTTTACCCTCAAAACCCAAAAAGCTCTTCCCTGATTTTTATTGAATTAAAATCAGCCAAGTCAAAAAAATAAAAAGATAAAGGGGACAAGATTGAAGACAAATTAAATGACAAAAGTCAAGAAGGAGTCAAAGGAAACAAGATAAGGTTGATTAAGTACTTGATTGACTTGATATATTTTGGAGATATTAGCACATGGTATTGAGAGGTGCCTTTGAGAGGTGGCACACTCTGAGGTGGCAGCCCATCTCAAGAGGTGCATGACCCTCCCTCCCTTTGACTTTGGTTTGGACATTTGTGATGAGTGTGGAGAGGTGGCAACCCACCTCCCACACTTGGCAGCCCAACACTCAACACTTGGTGCTTCCTCCTTAGAGAGATTCATGCTACCTCCTCCCTTGATATTATCACCCATTTGTGTATAAATGTAAGAAGGGTGCTCTCCCTTACTCTACAGTTGTAGCTTGGGAAGAAAGCACTTGTGCTATTGTAATACTCTTTCATTTTGGAATAAAACTAAGACTTTGAGGTCAAACAGGATTGGCCAAATGTGTGGATGCTATATGAATGAGTAAGTGGATATCATTTTTATTGTTTACTACTTTGGATGCTTTGGTTATTGTGGCCTTAATAGGAGTACTATTGAGTAATAGTACTCCTATAGGGTAAGATTGCTAAGCTATTTTGATTAGTTATCTTGCTATTTATTTACTTGAGTGGTTTTAGATACAATATATGTTTGGTTTAACAAATTGTGTTGTAAGATCTCTGTTGTAGGTGATACCATTTTCTAACCTTGTTTCTTGTAAGCAACCTATGGGATTGAATCTCAAATTGGAGAAGTGGATGATCTAGTTTGACTCTTCCTTTCCTCCAAGTCTTTGAAGAAGATCCCTCCAATCCATCAAGAAGGACTCCATTGACCAATACATTCTAAAGCACAAGTTTGCTCTTTCTCCTTCTCTTAAAAAAATAATTCCCTTTTTGAGCTACTTGGTTACTGATTCCTCCTCCTCATGCAAAGAAGAAATCTGTTATCAAAGCTTATAATTTGTTTTGCATAATCATTTGTTTTAAATCTATTAAGCTCTTAAGCTCTATATCTCAAAAAGGATAGATTCAGCAAAGTGTTAGAAGCAATTTTAGCTAGTTTCACTTTCCAATTTTGTATTGAAATATTTTTGCTTCAAAGATCTTTAAAAGCTCATATTTAGCAATCTAAGTGCTCTGATATTTCTGCTTAATAACATTATAAAGACTCTAAGGAAACTAGTTTAGCTTGAGTTCCTTAGTTCCTTTTGCCAAAATTCTGTAGAATTTAACTTAGAAATTTTTTGATTTTTGACTCACAAACCCAAGACACTTCTAAAGTGTTTTTTGGCATCTTTTATCTTCTTTTTACTGCTTTATGGTGGTTGACGAACAGATAGAGGAAACTCTCACCGCTTCGCAAGGATTAGAGCATTCTGGGACTTCCTAGCTACCATATTTTTACTTCTCTTCATAACTTCTTTTGTAAAATATTGTAAAGACTTGTGACTCCCCCTAATGAATGGTCAAGTCACTTCCATAAGCATTGTACAAAGATCATAATAAAATCGGTGAGCCTAAAGTTCCCGCTCTTCATTCCTGGGGAGCGGTTTGTTCGGTGGTTGTGTCAATTTTGCAAATTTTTAGCTTAGATCAAATTTTCCATTTTGCAAGAAGAATACTAATTGCTAGATTAGTTTCAATTCAACTTCACTCTCTCATAAATAACCATCCCCTCACACCTCGAAGGGGCCCCGGTCGCTGTGGATCTAGTAATTAGTTTCACATTTTACTTCTCTTTGTTGGCAAATAAACCATCCCTCTCAACGACCTCAGTAAATCTGACCATCGTGGATTTAGTAATTAGTCTCACACTTTATTTTCTCGGCCATAAAATAAAACAAATTCCCCTCATCTCTCTCGCTATGTTCCCTAATTCTTCCAAATATGAAATTGTCTCGATCTGCTGGGAGTAATTTCATACACGCTGTTTTGGTCATTGGTTGATAGTTTTAATTAGGAGAACCCCCAAAATTGTTAACTTAATGTGCGGGAAAACGCTTTGAAGTGACTTGAGAAGTAAGGCGGGCCCTCCTGGGACCTGGCTTCCCACCTCTTTTGGACATCCAACACTTTGAGTGAGTTTCACCAGGAGACCATTTGGGTTTTGGTAAATCTCTCCGTAAGTTTCCAAGTAAAGAGTTAACTCCTCCAAGGAGGCCCAAACCATTTCACTAATTGAATATTAACGGTCCTAATAAAACACTCGAACTACATTGCCCACCATTCTCATTAAGGCACTGGTCTCCACTTTTCACATCTTCAAGAAAAGCCACAAAGTTTCCATTTCATAATTGTATTATATATTTAATGTAAATGAAACTTCTGCAATCTAACAATTGTTTCTCAGTGTCCTTTTGATGCAAGTACATGTTCATTTGAATATATATATATATCGGGTGAATGTTTATTTCATGTTTTATTAAGCTTATGGTTGATGGTTTGAAGAATAAATAAACTCCTAGATTTCATTTTTTTTTTTTTTTTTTTTTTTTTTTTTTTTTTTTTTTATAGGGACTACCCCCTTTGGCTTCGCTTAGAGTTGGCCTAGACGAGGAGTTGAGGATTAGGTGACAACACTCTAACTCTCACTTTTTCCCCAAGGACACACCGAAAGTGGATTGAAGATTTCTTCCACGCCTCCAAGGTGTGTATAAGGCATTAGGTGTACCATGTGGACTCCAGACACATGGGGAGATGATTAGTTCGACCTCCATGGGACTGAAGAGCCCATCGATGGTTGCCTGGTGACCCCATCATATGATGTATGCTTGATTGAGATTTTGAGACCAGAAGAAGAAGGACGCCTAAGGGACACTTTGGCCGAGCCTAATCTAGGGGATTGAGCCACCTGGAACGTTGGCCCCTGCATGACCTGATGACGCCACCAGGAGGCTTGTGATGTCACCATGAGCATATGGAAGATGGACAAGGTTGCTACAATGCGGTGGTACTAGCATTTCCAAGGAGGGCTAACGTCCGGGCTTCCCTGATGTTGTGACCGGGCCCCAAAGGCCTAACGCCTCCCTCGTGAGGGGCTTGACGCCCCATCTTGCTAAGGACGTCTCATCTTTTGCTCATTTAGGGTTTTAAAAGAACATTTAATGTAAAAACAATATGATTTTTGTTTAAAGCCTTGTCGGCTAATTTTATGACCTAAAATTTAATTAAAGGTCATGATACAATATATATTGAGGAGTTTTATCCTCATTTTGACATAACTCATCACTCACACTCTTGTGAGGTCTAATTTTTTTGCGCCCTTGTTGGGTATTTGGTCTTTTAAGTGAGGTGCACTTGTTGAAGGAAGGATTTTCTTGGCATATTTGGCATTTCTCTTGAAGGAAGGTTTACAACTAGGGTTTGCAATGTTATTTCTTCATGATATGTAAGTGGTTTTTCTGCAAAACTTCTTAATTGAATGGTTGTAGGCTTATATTCTTGCATTTGTTTATAAACTTTGCTGATTTAAAACCCTAGGTGACAAGCACACAAACAGGTCCTTGTTTCATGTCCCCTAAAAGAGAAATATTCATCCATTGAAGAAAGAAGGAAGAGCCTAGCCATTGCTACACTCTTTTTACTTCCTCCCCTGTGCTAGCCGTGCCTTTTAAGAGCCAAGAAGGAGGAGACGTCCCAGGCCTAGGATATCTACACCTAGGGCTGTCCTGCTTCTAGGGTTTGGTGATAGGGCCTTACCATTGCAACACTCTCCCTCACCTTACTCTCTTGTCTTGACTTATCTCCTATGCTAGCCGTTTTGCCAAGTTTAACCTAAGGAAGGAGGAAAGAGCATGAGGCCTTTCTTAAGCAACACTAGAGTGAGCCTCTTTCCCCTAGGGTTTTGATTCTAGGGCCCTGCCATTGCAGCATCTTAGAACCCTTCCCTCTCGTCCTTAGCCTTTTATCCCTTCAACTTTGCGTCCTCTCTTTAATTGACTCCATTTACCCTTAGGCACTGATCTCAGCTCCCTAATGTTGAAGTGAAAGTGATTGAAACAACTCTCAAAACTCTTAAATTTGAAGCCCTAACTAACAAACTAACCCTAATTAGGTTGACGTCACTCTTGGTTACTCCATCTTGACGCAACATTTGTCTTTACAAGCAATTAGATGATGGTTTAAGAGCATTTATTGAGTAAGGGATTGATTAAATACATTGTTGGCTACATCATCTTAATATTTATTGATGAATTGATATTATCTCATTGCTATATCAATTGACATTGATCTCATCAATATCTATTGTTTCAATTGCTTATATATTGATATCAGATAGTTATATGTACTAACCCATTGAATTATAGCCTGCATATTATTTTGCTATTGTCTTGTTCCGGGCAGTGGTTCTCATTTGGGGCTACACTTCATTATTGGCTGATTAACCAGACTATCTGATCTTGGTGGTGACCTGTGAGGAGGAACTTTTACTTTTACCTTTATACTTTGGCCTCTTCAAAACCCCAGGTTACCGGGGACGTCTCCCCTGGGCTAACCTCCCTGAATAGAAAGAACCTCCCCATTGTGGTGACATTGTGTGGGGTAGGTTCCCGTTACGCCAGTTTGGCCTCTACCTTCTAGCCTTTTGACCTAGCTACAAACTGTGCGATAACAGGCAATACGAGGTGGGAGATGATCTCTCATTGAGTAGATGATTATTTTCCTTACCCTGATGTCATCTTCCTTCTCTTCATCGGTAGCTGATTCTGGTAGAGTCTTTTGTATCACACTCAAAATCCTTTGTGAGCAGTGGTTAGCTTTCCACCATGAAAGTCCAGTGCAGAGCTTCATTAAAGACTTACAAGGCTTACCAAACTTCAAAGTTTGGTTGAATAAAAACAAACATATGTTTTTTGGGTGGTTGGATCCCAAGAAAAGGGCCAAGTTAATAAAACTTGGAAAAGGATCTTCAAAGAGTCATCCCGAACAGGGATTATTCAGACATCTAAGGTCTTGTTTCATCCATGACATGGCTGATTCGTGCAGTTTCTACTTCAGCCAGTCAGACAGTGGAAAGGTCAAAGCTATCAGTGAGTAGACAACTTTTCAAATTGCTCTTCAATAATGTTATTTGATGCCATGGGGCATCCTCTGTAATATATCTCTAACCCTTTCCTTCGCATTGTAATTTTCATTTATGTTTACTTTCTTCGTTTATACTTTATGTATAATTATTCATTTTTATATTTTGTAGTTACATGTACAATAATTGTGCAATTTCAATTTACACTTGGTGTTCATATACATGTGTCGCTGATGTTGTTTTGGCGAGATGTTTGTGATGTAGGGACAAATTCTGGATTCTCGCATGCTCTCCCTTTCTATAAAAGGATCAAGCACATGTCCCCATATGGAGCCTATGTTATCCACCAGTTTGCACAAGCTGGATTTCCTGAAGAGCCGCCAGAGAATGAGCAATCAATGCTCATATATGTAGATTTCAGTGATTCAGCAGGCCTTAAAAGGGCCCATTTTCCCCGCATTTCCACCATTGTAATAAATGTCCTAAGTATGAGATATTGTAAAAGGCTATTGGCCACCCTTGATCTAGGAGTGGGCACATACTTCAGAGTGTTTTTTTCTACTTGTTAATTATTTTTTCTGCTTGCCTTAGTGAACGATTAAATAATTTCTAAGTTTTTCACTCAGATGACTTGTTCCAAAGCTGGAGTATGTGTTGACAAGCAAGTCTCGGCATGAAAAATCCAATGCCTAATGTCTAAATGTATATAAGCTGATACTAGAACATAGTGTCTCAGTCATTTGGAAATTGCGGCTAAGTCTGATAGGTTTTTTAAAGTTTTCAGTGAATTAATTAAATTCCCGCAAAAGTTGAATTTAATAATTCTTAGTCAATAAATGTAAAAAATATGGCATCAAGTGTTGTCAGATGTCATATTTACAGTCGTTTTCTAGTCCGGAGTATGATGTAAACCCCTATTTCCCATCTTTCGAGACTAAAAAATGATTATTATTACTAAAAAGTCAATATTACTCGAAAAATACGGAGAAGGGGTAATTAATTAAATCTCCTAAATTTTAGGAAAGTTGGGGAACATGTTTTAAACATGTTTTTTGTGTGTCCCTAGTTGACTAAATGCTTAAGATGAGTTAACTAAGGGGAGGTCGACTTAGATTAGATGACATGGAGTTGGGAGGAGTTTCCAATGAAGGAACTCGACTCCCATCCTAAGTGGCGCATCCCTAAAACCCTAACGCATCTCCTATGTGGCCCACGCACCACTTAACCCACTCATCACTCACACTCTCTCCTAGTTCACTCATACTCACTCCTACTTCTCCCTAGTTCACTCGCCCTCCACTCCCTTTTCACTTACCTCCACTTGTTCTTCACTCCCACGCATCTCCTCCTCATCTAGTGCGCCACTCCCTCATACCTCCGCATTACCTAAACCCTAAACCTAACCCTAAGCGCATGCATAACCTAGGGATTGTCACCTCCATTTCTATTTAAGAGAGGGTCGACCTCCTCATTAGTTAGTTCAGTCTTGGGTGAAGAAGCTATTGTAACATTTTGCAAACATTGGAATAAAAGAAGTCTTTGGAGCAATTTTGGTGTGGACTCATGTGTGGTGGCTTTTATCTAAATGCAAATAGTTTATGAGGTAACATGTATTGTTTAATGTTTTGATCTTATGCTCAATTGTTAAAGCCTAATAGGTATGTTGTCATATGATTAGGTAAGAAATATCTAGGTTGATTTTTCTTATTGCCTTTACTTACTCCATAGACTCCTAAATGCATGTTCTATTTTAGGTTAAATCTAACATGTTTTGTGAGCTATGTGTGTAGGAAATGCCTTTAACAGTATTTTGCAGGATTGAAGCGTCTAAGTACAGGTTCTTCAAGAAGGAGGATTGGCAAATGGTGGCTTCCATTGTCATCGTCCAAAGTTCATGAGATCAAGCGCCCTCTTGTCCATCACCAAGAGAACCCCATAGCCCAAAGTTCCAGACTGAGACGAAAGCTCCATAAATTGATAAAATCTCTCTTCCTTACTCTTTCCTTTCGATTGCATGCAAGTCAGAATAAGTCAATACTTTATTTCCAAACATCTAAAGGCTGCATGCATGTGTCTCCTAGATCTGATTATAATTTGTCATTTTAAAGGTAGATCTAGGTGATTTTTTGAAGCTTTTACTTGGTCTTTTCATCTAAGTTTTAGATCAAGGTTTCTTGCTTAGTTTAAATTGTTTATCAAGCTATTTAGAGATTGTATGTTTGCTGTCCCAAAACAACAAACATAAATCTTTAAAGAGAGCCTAAGTTAGGATTGTTTAAACCCTTAAAAACCCCAAAAATTTCAGTTTTTTGCCTTAGAAAATTTTCTAAAAAAATTTTGATAATTTTTTTAATTTTTAAAGCTTCTTCTATCATTTCTAACTTGATCTGTTGGCTGTTTTGTTGCAGCAAACACAGATCCAAGAGGATATTTTGTCCGTGTTGGGCGAAAATCAAGACTTTCAAGGACCCTGGGGGGTTGTAACTTTGTCAAAACGAAGTGTTTCTTTTCTATTCTTTCTTCTTGTACTCCTCTTAAAGATCCATCAATAAGGATCCCTTTTCTTCTAAAAGAGCTAAAAGCTCAAAGAGAACACTAAAGTTCTCCATTGTAACAAGTAATAAAAGCGGGCCTTTGTGCCCAGTTTCTTCATCCCCTTAGGGGGATTGGTGTTGTGGTTTGTCTTTTTCTCGTAAAATTGTGCATGCTTAAATCCAATAATCAATTACACAAATCAAGCAATATCAAACACACTACAACACTCTAACTTCATGCATGTTAACTAATGCTTAAATTCTTATGCAATGTTTAGTTTCAAGTAGTTTTCTTTCTTTAGTTTTGCAACAATAGTGTCAAACAATATCTTGTTGATCTCTCTCTCAATATTTCAAAGCAGGGTGTATGATCCATCTTTTTTTTTTCATCAAAGTAATTGAACCTTGCTAGTATAATTAGGGCAATCTCCGAGTGGTACTATTCGTTTAAAACCACTACCTTGGGTGTAGTGTGTCAAATCACCCGACAACTTACCTTGTTGGATCTGCGACACTTCCAGTCGACAAGTTTTTGATTGGTGAATAATACATAAGGGGGCCAAACACTTTCAATAATTAATTACAAAATTAACCCTAATAAAATCTTCGATCTACATTGCCCACGACTCCCTTTAAGGCACTGGTTAAAACATATTTTCAATCTGTCTTATGTGAGCAATTTTATTCATGCATGTTATCTAATCTCATTGATGCTCTTGATTATTGCAGTGGTTGTATCCTTTTTTTTATGTATAAATGTTTCATGAGCAAATGTTCTTTATGATGATACATGCTAAGTAGTGTGATCGAACTTTTATTTTCAGCAATAAACTCCTAGGCTAAAGTATTTTTCTGTCTTAGTTAGAAAAAGCCTTAGTTTTTCTTCTAAGTCACCTGACACGTCCAAACCCCCCCTCGTGTCGCGAATCCTACGTGTCGGACACCAAACGGTAGGACACGTGTCGGATACTCGTTTAGAACGTGTCATGTTCACAGGACACGCGTGTCTTGAAAATATGACACGTGTCCTGCGCAGAAAAGGACACTGGCTCATGTTTTCTCATGCAAGTTGCAATTGTGAGGTGTTTCAGTGTGCAACTAAGGGTTTTTTGCCTTACTAATTCTATTTAAAGAGGTCCCCACCCCCTCCATTTTACCCGCCCTAGTAATTAATGGTAATATTAAATTCTTAATGGTAATATTAAATTCTTAAAGTAAAAGGTTTTACTTAAATTTTTAACATTACCATTAATTGTTTCAGGATGTTTGAGAGTGGTTCCAACCTCATTGGACTTCATATGGAGAAAGTAGAATTTTAGGTCCCATTCAAAATTCAGCATACTTAACGATTTTCAGGATTTCAAGATTGGCAGGATTGCAATGTTTCCACTGGATTCTATCATTTAAGAGGGTATGAATCTGACATTTAATCAAGGGCACCATACCCTTTATGTACCTCGATGTTGGTGGCATTGATTGTTGT
>SNQJ01S0298517.1:0-10450 GCA_010110895.2 Picea sitchensis
AACCAGACTCTGATACATATAAAACAAATCACCACCCGTCCCATTCGGAATTCCATGCTTCGTATTGTGGAAGCCTACAGCGACTGCATTACTATTATTAGATTCTTCCTCAACGTGGTGGCCGTTCATTGTTGAGATGTTTCCTATGCAAATACACTTTCATTTCCAGCGTACATCATCGACGAGATTTTCCAAGAACTAAATAATTTGCAACGACTATAGGGATGGTCATTGATGTGACCGTTGCCTCATTCAAAGTTGCCCCGGCCCCCACCACCGGAAGATAAGATAAGCAAATCTTAAACATTATCTCGAAGATTGGACTAAGCATTGTAGCTGCTTTATCACGACATAGTTATTTACTCAACAAAATAGACAAATTAAATATCATCAACACCACTGGATTTTGAGAATATCTAGAAGAGTATATTTCATTTTTATGAATAACTTACTTTGTAGTTAAACTGTTCTATTTGTTGGTTTTTTATTAGGAATATTTTTTTGAAATCAGAGAAAAATGTTAGATTTATATAATTGAGTAATTAATCCTCTAAAATAATAACTTATTACACAATATATTTAATTAAAATATTAATTAAATATAATGAATATTAGTTCTTTGAAGTCAAGTGTAAGAGAGGTATATAATTTCCTATTAAACTTGATTATTATTAGAAAAAATAAAAATATATTCATGTCAATATCAAATAAAATATATTATTATAAATATTAAGCAAAACTGGCGTTAATCATATATATATATATATATATATATATATATATATATATATATTATATCAAAGTTGATTTTTAATAAATTTTCATTGAGTGTTATTAATCATTAGCTTAAAAAATTAATAACTTTAGTTTACCTATATCAATTATTTCACCAATTTTTACCGCTCATAAATACTAATACATATATAATATTAAATAAAATATATTAATATAAATATTATGCAAAACTAATACATATATAAAATATATGTATTAGTTTTTATGAGCAAATAAAATATGAGTATATCAAATAAAATATATTAATATAAATACTAAGTAAAACTAATATTTATGTAAAAACATATATATGATTTATCAAAGCTGATTTTTTATAAATTTTTATTGAGTGTTATTAATAATTAGCTTCAAAAAATTAATGGTTTTAGTTTGTTTATATGATGTAAGTATAATTTAGAGAATAACCAATTATTTTTCTGTTTTGCATTCACAGTCCTGAAATATGATTCAATTAAGAATAATAATAATAAAATAATGTAAAAAATACATAAATATAGAGTAACCAAATCTATATAAAAAAGAAATGAAGGCAGATTACTTCAGTTTTAATTATATAAAACTAAGTCTAAACATAACATATATCCAACAAAATTTAAACATTAATAAATTTACAAATCAAACCAATTATAAACGAAATACAACAAAGCATAAAATATCAAACACTTATTAAACATATATAAAATAAAAATAAATAAAAATTAAACATAAAAAAATGAATTAAGATATTTAAAATGAAATGTGAAAAAACATATATTTATTATTAACTCGAATTAAAACTAATCATAAACTAATTAATTAAAATAAAATAAACATAAATATATGATTTAATAAAAAATAACACATATAAAAACTAATTAAATTTAAACTGAAGAACACAACGCACAATTCAGAAGCAATCAATCAATGAAAACTTCACGAGTAATTAAAAAATGTTGACACAATAACCCGATCCATCAATGAAAACTCCAAAAATCCACTTGTATTTAAAAATAGCTTAGTCTAAACATTAGACTTTTTGGAGTTTTTAGGGGCATATTTTTTATCAAGTTTTATTGAAATTCGACAAACAACTGTTGAAACTCATTTGAGTGATTGAGATTGTATAATAGAGTGTTGGCCAGGTAGTTAAGATTGCTCATGATTCATAGAACCTACGTGGAGTCTTGGCAGGTACCAGAAGCGTGTGAGGTTGTTAGATCAGACAAGTGAGTGGAGCATAACAATGAAGGACAACGCTCTCCAACAAAAAATATATATAAAAGAGAGCTCTCGACTTGGAAAAGAGGTTAGTTGATTTTGTAAAGCATCAATCCCAAAGCTCTGAGTTAGCCTATTGCAATCCTGTGTTGTATGGAGAAGTCTCATGTGTCTTGTATCTCTCTGAATCTTAAATCTTAACGCAAGGCACATACTGTTGTATTCTCATTGTTTATATAGTAATGAAATGCAATCTTATGCTATGTTACTTAGTCCTTCAACTCAATGTATCTCTCTAATATGATGGAATACGTCCTTTAATAAAGATATGGCAGTTACGTTCTATTATGTGTTTTTATGAATGAGTAACACCTGTGCATGTATTGTTTTAATTCTTAGTCCTTGTTATATTATCATATATGAATTACATGGATGTCATTTGTAGTATTGTTAGTTATGTTTGATCCTCCATCCACGACACAAGACCTTATGGTCTATATGATCCTCTCTGCATCTCATGTGAGACCTTCCTCGGCCCCGAGTGAAGATTGATATGCCAGTGCTTAAGGGTATTTGTTGGACACACTTTGGACAAATCCTAGGTCTCAAACCCCCCAGTGTTAAGAAGGCCAGTGCACGCACAAGCATGTATTGAAACAACGACATTGCCCAACACCAAAAAATAGTTTCGTCGTTGAGACCTGAAGTGTTGTTGAGATTGATGGAGGAAAAGAGAAATGTAGTGGAATCCATCTAAGGAAGAGATTCAAGACTGGATAGAAGCGAAGGAGGATGAGTTTTCCCTACGAGAGATGAAATGATTGGAAGTGAACGCGAAAGAATGGAAAGGTAGATATCTCTACTCTGATCTACATGAACTCTTTTTCGCAGAATTTCCATGTTTTTTGCATGAATGGTTAAAAAGACAAGCGAAAGTTAATTCGACGGTGTTACCATCAGAGCCAATAGTATGGGATCAAGCCAAGCTTGACAATATAAAGGCATTGGATAACAAGTGGACTCGGACCATTGATTTCCGGTTTACCCAAGTAAAGGAAGGTTGCATTGTTGAATTTGCTATAGAATATAGTGATTCTTTAAGCAAGACTGAAAGAAAGTTTGAAGAAGGTCCAAGAAAGAGGATGTTAGAAGAGATCCCCCTTTGGATCAAGATGTTATTCGTAGAAAAAAGGATGATGCACATGGAGCCTGATAGGATGACTGAGTAAACCCCCAAGCGTTTGGGAGGGTTTCTGGCAAAGGTGGGGGAAAAAAAACAGAGTATGAATCCAGTGTGGAGGATCCAAGAAGTTGTTGAGATGAGGTGAGAACTAGAATGGACCCAGAAGAGTAGAGGAGAAAAAGAGGCGAAAGATACACAAGAAGAGCTAAGATCAACAAAAGAATAGAGAAGAGTTATACGAGGGTGCGCAACGAGGTGTCGGGCCCATAATGAAGAGGAAGCTCACACCAAGCAATGGTGTGGGAGAGGATGTTGTGCTAGAGTTGAGCATATGCGAGGACAAGCCTACAAAAAGGATTGGAATCGAAGATACCAGTAGTGAGAGTAGTGGTAGTGAGGGCCTAGGTGAAGAAGCCCATACCCTTTGACTGTTGGAGTATGTCGCAACCTTGAGAAGAGGGAAAGCACACATATGTGGTGTGTGAGCGCAAATTTGTAGTGCGCCAGTGGACTCAAAAGAGGAAGCATCACACAGTTACGCACTGACACAAAGAGAAGTGGTTGTGCAATATGGTGGGGCGCCAATCAGACAGGGTTTTGGATTTTGGGGCAGTGGCAATACGCTGAACAACCTAGTGAGTGGTGTAAGGAGAAGTCACATGCCAAGCGGAGAAACCGACTCTTCGCAAGTTGATAGTGCACAGATCAGACTAGGAGATGAATCGTGCGGTGGTGGTGTGCAGATCGGACCAGAGGTAAGAGCACATGTTGGTGGCATGTAGTCAAATCTATAAGAGAAGGCGTAGAATATGGATGCATCGGATGTGAAGGAAAATGGAGGCTCCCCGAGTGGTGGGGGAGACGAAATGATAATGTTGGATTGTCTTGTGTGGTTCCAACTAGATGGATCTTTAGGTCCCCTCAAAAGGAATTTTAGGAGAAGATGGTCTTACCCCCCCTTTGTTCCACCCCCCTTGCACATTTTTAATCAAGAAGAACCCACAATAGATAGTGAAAAGGTTGAAGTTGAGGAAAGAAGTGACGACACAAGTGAAGAAGAAGGTGAAGTCAACAATACTTTACCCCAAGAAATAATGGTGTGGAAGGATCCAAACAATAACAATCAGAAGAGTGGAACTAACTCTGGTTCCAAGATGGCCATTAAAGATAGTACGCTGAGATTTCTCATGTTCCATGCAATAGGTAAGGATGATGTCAAGCAACAATGGTCCACCTATGAAGCAATTTGGTCTGTAAAGAGAGTTACAGATGATGCGACTAATATCACGCAAATGGAGACTACGTTCAGGGATCGAGCCTTGATGTGGTACATGAAATATAAGGATACTACGCCATCAGGATAGGTGAGGTCCCTAGCCAAGATCAAACAGGAGCTACTTCTGGAATTTTAAAAGTCGAAGTCAGATTCCCAATGCATTACAAAAATCAAGGAAATCAAGCATACAAAAGGAGACATCGTCTGGGACTATGACCAGCGGTTCAAAATCTTGTTGGACAGGCTGACGTTTCATATCTAGGACATGCAACACAGAGAATGGTTCATTACAGTTTTTCTCCCCCATATTCGAGTCCCGCTCACCTAGCAAAAGGTGACGACTCAAGTCGAGGCAGTCGAGATTGTGATGTGCTTGGAAGCCACACCTGGAGACACAGAAACATCGGTTGGGTTGGCGATGGTTCATTCGCAATTGGCCAACCTAACAATACAATTGCAAGATATGGCCAAGGCTACAGTCATGCGTGAACATGTGTGGTTCACTATATTCCACTCAGAAGGGCATTGACGAGACGAGTTCTCGGTCCTTCCAAATCATGTGGCAATAAGCACGTCGATCCCATTTCCATATGGACAGTCGGAATGGTGTGAAATATCTCGATAGTGGGGCCATGTTCCACCCCACTGGCCCACCTTACAAAAGTATCAAGCAACAAATCACACCCCCTTTTCTGAATTCTATAAGTCTGTCAACCACGATATCAGTAGTTGTCGCTCCCTCTGAATGATCAAAGATAATACTCGGGATGCATTCTGGGTACAAGAGGAACAAAAGGGTGGTGAGCATGGGGGCAGCGACAGAGGAAAATATTAAGGAGGACCTCGAGGTGGGTATAGATGTGGTCTTCGACAAGGATATGGTGGAGGAGGTGGAAGACACCCCACATGCTTCAGTTGCAGTGAGATTGTTCATGTCTCACGGTTATGCACTAAGTCACACATACTTTGCGCATATTATTATAGTCCCGAACATGTAACCAAGGATTGTCTAGACTTGATTAAAACGTCGGAGGACAAGAAGGGTAATTGTAACATGGTACATGTCGAGCCATGAATAAACCAGAAGAACAAAGGAGAAGTGAACGTCTGGGTAGTAAACTGTGAAGGGGCTAAGGCAGGGGTAGAATTCTAGCATGGAGAAGGTTTGGGTCAAAAAGCAGAAGGAAATATTAGGAAGCCCCCCAACCCCATCCTAAGTTTGATGTGGCTCAGCAGAAGCAGTTTTTGCACGATGCACAACAAGCCTTGGAGGAATAACGAGCGCGCGAGGAGATGCAACGCACAAATCAGAGGTCTCTTGAAGAGGCATGGGTCCGAGAGGAAGTTCAAAGGGTGACGCAGAGGTCACCAGAAGTAGCATGGATCCACAAAGAAGTACAACGGGTGATACAAAGGTCACTGGAGGAAGTGTGTGTGCACAAAGAACTATAGTGCGTGATGCAAAGATCTTTGGAGGAAGCTCACATGCATGAAGAAATCCAGCACGGCACCCAAAGATCAATAGAAGAAGCATGTAGACAAACTATGCTATGATGTTGATTATGAAGCATATGAACAATCCCAAATATAGTTGCAACGTGCAGTGCACGTAGAAGCCTTGCGCGACCTCGGTCGCATGGAAGAAGCATAAGATCAAGTTAATACCTTCTTGCATTGTTGTTTGTGTTTTCTAAGAGATCCAAAAGCTACAAGTAAGTTGACTCATTTTTTAATTGTTTGTATGAAATAAAAAGGGGAGGAGAGCACCATTGTAACTCTGGCTGAGAGTTTAAGATGACAACAGAGTTGGGTGGGTCTGATATGGATGGAGTCATGTTGGATCTAGGATCCAATGTAAACATTTTACCCAAGAAATCTTTGGAAGTGAAGGGGAAACCGAAGTTGGTCTAGTCACCCATTCAACTTTGATTAGCCAACCAGTATAATATCTACCCCATCGTTCGAATGGAGTAAGTTGAGGTGAATATAGAAGGAGTAAAAACAAAGGTTGACTTCAAAGTCATTGAAATGATGGATGAGTCGGATCCCTACTCTGCATTACTAGGAATTGACTGGGATTTTGATAACAATGCGGTGTTGAATTTGAAAAAGAACTAAATGTCACTTGAGACTGACACCCTACATGTGGTCGCACCACTGGATCCTTATGAAGGCAATCGCTACAATGATCATGTCGACAAGGATGCATAGAGCTCAACAATTGAAAATTTTACAAGGTCACAAGGTGCAAGGAGGACTACATCAACCCCACCACAGACGAATAATTAAGTTGGAGGAGTGTCAAATCTTATGACACAGATTCTAAAGATGCCTTGAAAATATGGAAGAATAAGCTTTATGAGGTGTCAAAAAGTAAGTGTGCACACATCTCTGTGGAGGAGTTCATGGAAGGCTTTATGAGGTGTCAAGAAGGAAGTGTGCACACATCTCTGTGGAGGAGTGCATGGAAGGCCATAGCTCCTACGGGTACTATGGATGTACTTCACTCGCATGGCCCCAACTCTATAAGTGTACTTTCGAAGAACGATAGATCTTTACACAACCCCAACCCATGTGTCCTCGCTACCTCCCCGAGTCTCTTAAAATGTTTTGAAGGTCAATCGACCCCTTACATATCAACTCCCCCTCATGCCTTGCATAGCAGGAAAGAAGTGAGGGAGGGTTCCGACCACTCTTCATTCGAATCCAAGTAACCGTGCGAGGGGCGCAAGAAATCTGTGTGACTCCTCCCATTGAAGTCCTACCCAACAATACAGTAGGCTATAACCCTATGTTGGGCCCCATCATTTCGGACCGTTCGTATATTAAGATGGTAACACTCCCATGGCTAATCCCAACAATAACTATGGTGGCCTTCCCCATACCTGACATCAGGTGGAGGTTAACTAATTATTTAAGAACACTTACTCCTTCACTACTTCACTGGCATACGAGCTCGCAATTGATGGCTATGACATCTCACACAACCAACAACTGGCCATGCTACAACCCACAATACCACAATACAATACACTCACACATGACAAAATTAACTCACGATCAGAGCATGTATAGCCTCTAGTTGGCCCGTTGTACTTCGTGGGAAACTTGTTGTCTTTTTTATTACTATTGTCTTCATCAATCTCCACCTTCTTCCTAGTATAATACATACCCTAAATTCACTTTCATCTACCCAATTAACCAAACCGCAATTTAGAGTCAGTCGCCTCGCTTGTGGCAAAACCTTTTTTTTGTTCCCAACTTAGGCTTTCCATGGCTTCCTCAAGCAAACCTCAAGATTGAAGCATACCTCGAAATACCACCAAACACCAGCCATAGGACTAGGCCTTACCTCCGCATGTCACATTCACGAGATCCGAAATCGAACGAATACAGGAAGTCAAGTTTGTCGATTATGATGTCCACAACTATGAGTAGTTCCCCACTCTAGCCTTTTCTCACTATGCTTTCAATGTTCACAGTTCAGAAGGCAAGTCACTCACACTCATCTAAGAATGGGCCCAACCTCTTCGCTAGGAAGGAGTCCTCTCCCTGTTGGACTACCCTCACTTTGGACACAACAATCCAATCACCCTATGCACCTGCCTATTACTCGCTCGAGTGCATGGTGGCTACCTCTGGTTGGGAGGGAAGTACCATGTCTATGAAGCATCCATTTTTCGCGTGACAAGCCTACCTAATTAGGGCGAAGAGCCTGAAAAGGCTCTGACTGCCAAGTATGCTTCCCCCTAAGAAATCTATGGCAAATATTCTAACTATTGAGGGAGGCGGGAAATTCTTATTTCAGAAGTCAGCAACAAGCCACTTCGTTTTGCTACCCAGTTGTTAGTATGAAAAATTTTACGCAATTGTTCCAAAGACGAATGCCCATGCAGGTTCGTCATCACAGTCGAACAATGTGTCATCGTAGTTCAAATTGCCTGGGCCCAATATGTAATGAGCGAGTTTATAGATGATTGTTTGGATGCCCAGAATGCAAGAAAACAATTTCATTACAGTTGGATCCTCTTATTATTAGAAATGGTACTATGGAGACCCACTCGTGGGTTTGAACGACCTACTGATAACCAACATGTATTTGAGGCTCGTCGCTTCTTACGGCTACATGAAAGCAAAGACCCTTGCACTGAAAAATGTATCAATGAGTTATTTGACGGATGGTATCACCGACTCATGCAAACTATTATAGCGCAAGAACACATATCACACAACCTTCTCGACAGGTATGAGGGTTACCTTATTTTTTAATGCACATCACATAAGATTTGTATTTATCCTAGTGATGACCAAGGCATTTCTATGGCGCTCTTTCCTTTCTGTATTGTTGAGGAGGAAATTCAACGAGTGATCGAATGGCCTACCCATCTTCAACCATTTCCAGTCAAATATATCATGACACTCGAGACACGCATGAAACACAACCAAGACCACAGAAAATTTGACGCATCCCGACATTCGTCTCAGAATCTACCCTCACCCAACAGGGTTACTCATCCTGAAGTAGTCAACAAAAGGGGTCGAGATCCCCCCTCTGTACCTCTACTTCAACCAACACCACTAGGCCCCAAGAGTGTGAGAACCAGCTCCTCCATTCGCCCTTCCAACTCATCCACTCCAACTTTTCTATGTTGATTATGAAGTAGTTGGCTTAATGACAAGCCAGGTAATAGTGGTAGCGGCATGTTGGCACCCAAAGTTTTGGGTCCATTTTTGTGCACACACACAAAAAAAGGTTGTGTGTGCTCATCCAGTAGTTTTATGAGCGCCTAAGGAGATGAGTGAAACAATTCCATAGTGCGTGCATCAGACCGGGTTTTCTTAAGAAGAACGCCAAGTCTAATGGCATTCAAGGGCACATCGATCCGAGTTTTGTCAGTTGCATTGGGAAAAAAAAAGATGTCGGTCAGAAGCAATAAATGAATCATTGGGATATCTCCCAGAATGATTGCTTCCAGTAGCAGATGAAGATGTGGGGCAGCTAGAAGATGAGTTGGCCAAATAGTTCAGATTTCCCCTGATGCAGAGAACCTACGTGGAGCCCTGATAGGTACCAGAAGCGTGTGAGGCCATTAGATCATAAAAGTGAGTGGAGCATAACAGTGAAGGACGATAATCCCCAACAGAAAAATATATAAAAGAGAGCTCTCGGCTCGGAAAAGAGGTTGGTTAATTTTGGAAAGCGTGAGTCCCAGAGCTCTAAGTTAGCCTATTGCAATCCTGTTTTTCATGGAGAAGTATTTTTTTTCTTGTATCTTTCTTAATATTAAATCTTGGTGAAAGGTGCCTATTGTTCTATTCCCATGAATATCTATAATAGGATGGAATACGTCCAGTAATAAAGATGTGGAAATTATGCTCTATTTTGTGTTTGTTATGAATGAGTAACACCTATGCGTGTATTGTTTTAATTCTCAGTCCTTGTTAGATTATTATATATGAATTACATGGATGTCATTTGCAGTATTGTTATTTATGTTTGATCCTCCATCCCCAACACAATACCTTATGGTCTTTGTTATCCTCTCTACATCTCAGGTGAGACTTCCTCATCCTCGGTCGAGAATTGATATGTTGATATGTTGATGCTTCGGGCCGACATATTTCCACCGGGCCGACATATTTCTGGGACGACATATTACAGGGACGACATATTTCCGGGACCACATGATATTAGGTGGTTTTTCGGCACATGGTTTTTTGCCGATGGTTTTCTATTTCTGGTTAAGGAATTATGGTTTTGGACTAATCCAGGTCATTGGGTTAGGGTTATGGATGCCGCTGGCTCCTATATGTATATTGTATTGTAAACAATGTAACACAATGTATAAACATAATATATGTTGGTTTTCCCGATTTGAGTTTCCAGGTGAAAAATCTCTGTGTAATGTTTGTGTTTGCCATTGTATCTTTTCTGTTCTTTTCTGAATATCAGTTTGCAGTAGATATTGTACAAAGTTAGAATTTACATTTGGTATCAG
>SNQJ01S0298518.1:0-10450 GCA_010110895.2 Picea sitchensis
GCTGTGATATTTTCACTTATGTGTATTGGTTGATGTATTCTTACCTTTTCCCTCTTTCCACTTCGTCTTTCCCTCCTTGGAATCTCCATGGTGATCTTTCATCTTAGAAAAATAAGACTGCCCCTTTTTTAATCCTATTTTCTCCAAGTATTGTCCATATACACATGCATCATCCATTGTATTTGTATTGAAGATGATCACCTTCTTTCATAGTTTATTGTGCAAACTACACAAATAATGGAGGAGTACATATGGGTTCTTGGGAGAGATACCTAGAATTATGGGAACCTTTATAAACTTGGTGGTGTACTCCCGTACACTTAGACCCTATGTAACATCCCCATTATAATCCTTAGATTAATTAATGCTTATGTATATATAATGTGTGGCTATGTCCAAAGCGATGTAATATGCAAATTGTATTTCTATGTTTTTAATAATAAAATGTGATATGAGTTGCTAAGGGGAGATGCACATAGATCGGGGATACATTAATCCACAAGAGAGGGGAGGGTGTATGAGAGTGGAAAAGAGGGATCCAAGGGAGAATTACCAACATATATTAATTTTATATTCATATATGAATCTTCTGATTTATTATTGAGTGTTCCCAAAGCCAATAATTCAATAAATGAAAGAGGGTGGGTGTGAGTAGTCACATCCCATAGTTAATGGGCACATTGGGGTTGAGTACAATTATCTTAGGGAAGTGTTTGATTCAATCAAGGAAATCGAAAAGAAGGAAATTCATATGGGTTGGGACAACAATTTTTACAGAATCAAGTTTTGTTGCATGAGGAGAAAGTAGAGAGCAAAGAATAGAGCTTGGAATTGGTGAAAACATGGAGAGTGAATTATAGAGCATGTTAGAGAATATATATATCTTTTTGGAGGTGAATATTGAAGCTTCTGGTTTTTATACCGAGAGAGTGAACCACTGAGTGGGTTCCACTAAAACAACAAGTGTTTGTTGTTGTTTTCTAGTAGTTTTTCATAGCAGTAAGTTCCCTTGAGTTGCTAGATAATATATTCCTAGATACCTATGATAGATAGAGCCTAATAAATTAATGGGAAACCTGAGGGATTGAGATCAGTGAAGGGGTATATTCCTTCGGTTGGACATGTCAAGAGGAAGAGAGATTTCAGAAAATTGAGATAGTTGTAGGAGAAAACCAATGGGTTGTGGGAATTCTGAGTTATGGGTGGACAATGAGTGACCACCCACTTTTTTTCATTGCTAGCCTCATCTTGGAGATGATTTTTTTTTGGTATTTGGAACAACGAGTCTATGATTGGGTGGAACATCCATCCCAAGCAGCTTGTTGTATAACTACCGTTAAAAGATAAGTGTTTTATCTTGCTTTTGTTATATCATTTGTTTTAATAGTTGTCCATGAAATCAGAGTATGAGAAAATATTTTATATGTTGTTGTCATGAAGTTATTACCCACATTTATGTTTATTTTAGTATTTTGTAGATGCATCAATATAATGGTAGATAACAATAATTAAATCTATATTTAATTCATAGTTGAAAGATACATGAAATTAATTTAGCTAACTCTAAAACATCATTTTTATGAGTATTCCAAACTATAATTTCCCTTGGCTGCGATGGGAGACGTTAAATTATTGTATCAGAGTGCTTGGTTTAAACACCTTGCTTCTATGGGCTTCAACGAGTGTGAATTTGAAAAATTGGTTGTTGTAGTTTTTGTCTATGATGAATTTGGGAAAAATTGTGAAAAATGAGAGAAAAATCCCCAAATTCATGAATAATGTTTGATTTTAAATGGATGAGAGTTGTTTATGGGGTTTACTAGAGAAATTCTCCAAAGTTGTTGAGGTGAATTCAACTTGGAATGATTGATTTTTAAGTTTTAATGGTTGTTGTAGAGTTGTGGGAAATTTGGAAAATTGACGGCGAAGATCATGTCTAATCTCAAGATCGAAAAAGATTCTCTTTGACAAATTTAAAAATCCATAAGGTATCATGCATTTGAAAGGCTGATCAAATCAATGACCATGATTCATTTCAATCATTTTTTAAATGGATCAAATCGATGGTCGATGTTTCCTAGTAGAGCTAGGTGAACATCAACAAATCAATGGTTCAGATTGTTTCAATTGGGAGATCGAATTTCCATATCAATTAGAGAAATGTTGTAAATTTTATAAATATTGAAGTTCACCAAGACAAATCATCGATGACCAATCATCCGATTGGACGAAATGAAAAAGAGTTTGGTTCGACTAGAGTACATCTCTTAATGTCAATGTTTGATGTTCAAGGGATGGTTGAATCCAACAAAGTATTTCCAATCACCAATGAAAATTTCCAATGGTCGGCTGTTAGCCAATTCAGAGAAGTGTTTTGAATCAAGAAATAAAAGTCATTGATGTTTAATGTGTCGATGGTCAATCTTGGGCCAATTTGACAAGGTTTTTAGGTCATCCAAGAATTTTTTTCAATACATGATTATGGAAAGAGGAGTATGACGTATAATGCCACGTCTACATCCATGTGTCATTCCAAGTCACCCTAGAAGTGGTTAATGAATGATGGTCAAGTCAACCAAATTGGGGAAGTATTTTCAATAGTCTTCAAGGATTTATAATCCCCTATAGGTCGATGGTCAGGAATCAGTTGAATTAGTGAGGAGTTTTCATTCACCAACAACAAACGATCGATAGTCGCCGATTGATTCAACCGTATTGGAGTTTGTGCAAATCGGTCATCAGGAAGTTGGGACAATAAATAACGATGGGGTCGATAGTTTGGGGAAAGTGATGTCCGCATCAAAGGAGAATGTCGGTCGTTGATTCCTTTTGAAGAATGTATCAATGACTCATATTGCATTTGATATGTGATTGATGAAACATATTTAAAAGGTTGTTACAATAGTAAAACAATATTTTTTTATGCAAATATTTTTGGTTTTTGAAGCTCATTAACTTCTGACGAATTTTTTGTTAGAAAAACAGGATTGCGAAGAAATAAAAAAAAAAAAAATGTCGAAATAAAACATAGAAGATACATAATACAATGGAGACACATATATACATGCTTCACCCAGTGTGGTCTATGTCCACTAGAGAAATTTCCAACTCCTTTTTCTTATCTAGCAAATCAAGGGACACAACCTACATCACACCCGTTGTAACTTCCTCTTCTTTCTCTCACAGTATCCTCTCTCATAATACAATGTTTGCAATAATTCATAGCTTCAATACACTTTCCTCAAAAAAGATGGCTTCCTTCTAAGGAAAAAAAAAACAAAATAAATTTTATCGTCAAATCTACGACCTTATAATGAACAATTTAGATTTACTATGAAGTTACAATATAAATTTATAGAGAAATTTTTCCTTCGCGAGCCCACTTGCCTACGAACCCCGCAAGAGGGGAAATCCTTCCTTGCAACCCCCCCATGTGGAGGTTTGTATAGTATTTAGGGTTGTATAGTCTTCAGGGGGTATAAACATGGATGAAAACAAATACCTATGAATCAGGAAAATAATGAGGCTCCACAACCAACAATATCCTACTTGGATAATGATCTCAACAACTCGATCATTGTTGTATGTACTGGACTATGATCATTCTTAGTCATAGAAAATTTATCATCTTCACCTTCATGATTGAATACCAAATGAAACTAAGAAGGAACTCATTTTATCCTTGGTTAATCCCTTTTTTAATGTTGTTCCTAAAGTCTAGACCTGAATGCTAAAGAGGAAGAGCTAGGCCACCTGAAGTTTTGAATGGCTGCTTTTTTTTTATAACTTTATTTTGTTGGTCAATCAAAGAGTTTTTTTTACTAAGAAAAAAACATGGTTGGGATTGAAAGATGATATGGTTGTAGTTACTCCTTGAATAGTGGCACACAAATGAAATACAAACGAGAAAATAGAGGGATGAACAAAGGAAAAACAATGAAAATCTCAATGAATTATATGATGTAAAAAGTTTAATTCTTAAAATAATATTTCAAGTAATAAACAAGTATCCAAACACAATTACTCCCACATGTTGCAATAAAACAAATATTTACTAAAGAATTAGTTGTTTTACAAGTTGCATATGAGTAAAATATGAGTTATACAATAGTTGAAAGGAAAATCAAATGTACTTTGCACACTTCAAAATTTGCATTCAGGATAAGAGAAAGAACACATATATATTTGAGGATAAATCACATTGTCATCAAGAGAATATTGACCAGGTAGAGAGATTAATCCAATCATAGAAAATGTTCAACCAGTTGATATATTGATTTCCTTCCAAAAAAACCAAACCCTCCATTCATACAAAAACTACATATTTACCAAAGTTGTAGAGGCTCTCATCCATTTGAAACTGAGGCTTAACTCTACACTATTATTTGGAGAACAACTTATTAACTTAAGTAAATACTGTTGGAGTATAGTAACGCATACTTAGAACTTGACTTAATAAAAAAGGAAGTGGTTCATATCAAACACAGATGACCACTTATTATGCCTTAATCTAAAAAAGTCTTGAACTTAAATAACTACAACAGTTTCTAATGATAAAACTAAACTGATGCATATGCTGAAAGAACTAAAATTTGACAAAACAGACTAGGACTGATAGAACTAGGCTCTTAATTGAGCACTTGTATCCATGCACAGTGTTGGAGGCCAATTGGCAGATAAATGGATAAACAAGCATATTCTTTAGATACCCTTCATAGAAGCGTTCTTCTTCAAATTATCTCCTTGAGAAATCAACAAGTCTTTTGGCATTTTTTATGGAGTCTTTGATACTTCTTCTGTAGTATGGAGTACAATTTTTCCAATTCCTGGTTGTGGTGTTGCAATTTCTGGACTTGAAGATTCAGTTCTTTCACTTGTTGTTTGTCAACGAATCTCTCTCTTTTGACCTCAACCTGCATTTTCTTCTCGTATTGATCTGTGATAGACTTGTTTTGTTCAACCAGTGTTCTAGTCCTTGTTCTCATATTATATCTTTGTATTACCTCGAGTTACTTTCCTTGTGTTCCTTTAGTGGACCCCTGTACTCCCAAAGTATCAGTTTTAATATTTGGTTTAATTTCTTATGAACTGTGGTAAGGATCCCCTACATGTGGTGAGGTGAAAGTAGATTCTTTCTCAAGATCAAGTTTATAATCCTATATTCCCTGTTGACTGGAGTATGTAGGATACTGAGCCAACTTGTTGATATCAACCATACTTGTGCTTGCAACAAGCATAACAAATAACACCAAGGTAATGAATATACCATAAACACAATGGTTATACTCACTTCTTTTCAAATTTGTCTCACCATGAAGGAATCAAACATCTTGTACCATTTTCCTTGAATGCTGCGAGCCATACAATGATTTTTCAGTTTGCAAAACAAATATTCTATTGTGATTATGAATTAATCATCCTGGTTGTTCTGTATACATCCCCTTATCCAAAATACTCTATGTAAAACAATTTTAACATCCACTTGTACTATCACAACCGATGTTAACACAACATGAGTAGAAAAAATATTTTAACAATCGGTGAGAAACTTTCATGGAAATAAATACCTTCCAAATACCGTTTTCCTACCAACCATGCTTTGAACCTTTCATATTTTACTATGTTTGATTTTATAAAAGGATATTCATCAAACATTGCATCTCTTTCCATGATGATTCTATGGGCAATATGATCCCAAAGTCTGCACCCGTTAACATCATCACCATATCAAAGATCTTCATGTTTGATCTGGGTCCTACTTAGAAAGATAATAAAAAAACATAAGCATCACAATAGAATAATTTCACATTTCAGTAATTACCAGATGACCTGTTCATACCTCTTCCTGAACCATCCTGTCTTTTGCAACCGATGGTGACCAAGTTACCATATAGAAGAGTCTCTCATGTCCACAACTATTGCTACAACTTGACATTAATAAACATGCCTATTCGATCCCAACTTCCTTGCAATACTTTCCAAGTTCCATGGATATGAACTTGCCTTCATCATATATTGTCAAACACTTGATTGAACTGCCAACACATCAACCTTTCTATAAACCCACCTTTCTAAACTGGACACACTGCTCCACCTCGAATTTTTCATTTGAATAAATTTGACCATATGCGGCCAAACCAACCAAGTAAGCCTTCACCGCGTACCTCCAAGCCTATTTAGAATGGAGTTCTCCAACACTTTTATAGGCTTAATTACATGAAATCCATGGACACAATACCATGGGATACCCAAAACACATGGACCTGAAAAACCATCAACTTTGACCTAAAAAAATATTTAACTCATTAACTCTTTCACTGAGTCAAGGTTAACCCAACACACATGCCCCCCCATGTATTCAATATACCTAAATATATTACTAGACTTTTCATAGGTCACCTCATAAACTAGGGTTACACATGCCTCTCCAAGTCTTATAGACATATGCCCATTTACATGAAATCAATAATTTCTACAACTCCAACGTAAATACATTTATTTTTTAATTCACATGGACTCAACCATCACCGCTCCTGTCTCTGACTTGATGTACAAGTAGATCCCTCATATTGAAGTTCCATAAATCAAATTTATTCTGAGCACTGAATTTATTCACTTCAAACATTGACCTCTATATTTTTACCATTAGCAAAAATGGCCAAACTAGAGCCCATAAAACCAAGCTTTTATAATATGTGGAGAAACCAATCTTAAGGTTCAAGTTTAACCCGAAGATAAAAAATATTCATTTAAAAAGTATTAAGCCAAATGTAATGTTTCCCATAAATATCAACTTAAAATAAATAAATTAAGTGTTATTATTTACCATTGTGTAATGCTTTTATAAAGGTCTAGTTGTTTATTATCTCACCCTTATATTCGAAAGGGGACTGGACTTAATGTTGGTGGAAAATAGTTCACTTACGTGCATAAAATAATATTATGGTTGCGTACCATAATCACATTTCGAAGAGTATCACTAAACCTTTGATTAGCATGATTACGTGATTTATACAAGTCTGTTTACTTACACAGAACCATAGTTGCTACCTCGTGATCTCTTCAGGTCTGATTCTTATTACGAATGGTTAATAACTATCTCTTTCTTCCTGTGGTGTAAATTACAACTATTTGGTGTTAGTTTGTGGTATCTTTACACATGCGTAATCGTGGTGATATATGCATAGAACTGGAATTAAGTAGTTAGGGTTGTTTTTAAGTGAAGCACTATTCTTCTCAAACTCGGGTGAAGTTGAAGTCACTAGATTTCAGATGTAAATTTCTAGTCCATCCCATAACATCTCAACCGGCTGTCGTCCTCATTCATTAATTTGTGATGGGAAATTACAGGGGCAGAGTTATGTATTAAATGGAGTTTTGGTTGTTGCATTAAAATATCTTTGCAGTGCCTACCCTCGACCTCCTTTTTGAATTGTGTGCCCATCCATTCCTTTCCACCTTGCCCTAAGAACATGGTTACGGTACTCTTCCATGTTCCTCTGATTTAACCGGGACAATTACTTGCATGGCTAGTCATTCAACGTGTCTTGGGTTGTAAGAATGGTGGTAAACCCCTATTTCCAAGGTTTATTGTTGTCGCCTCTGGTGTTAGACTCAATCATTGATGGAAATACTTGATCTTCGATGGAGGGAGTCGTCTATATGCCCCGCTCTTCACCTGGTAAGTTTTTCTTTGAATCTGGTTATATGCTTGTAAAGTAAGAATGATTAAATACTATTGGTTAACGGATTTAATGGAGTTTTTCCCTTTGACTGTCTTTGCTGTTTTGGGAGATTCCCACCTAAGATGTTTCAAGCTTGGTAAAGTTTTCCCTCTATTACTCGTTTGGACTCGATTGGGTAGGTTCACCTGTGGAAATTTATGCTATTGTTCTCCAACTTCCACTAATCACTTGCTAGTCACCAGGTCTGTTTATTAGCTTCTAGTAAGTTGGAAATATTACAGATGATGAAGTCTCGGCCCATTCTTCTTACATCCATTAGTGGTAAAAGTTTCATTCGTTTTTTTTTTCATTTGAAAGGGTAAAAACTCCAGATGTATCCATCTCCATGCCCATGTCTTAATTAGGAAATCCCATTTGTGGAACACAATTTTTCCTTCGAAAACACCTTCACTCTGTTACGAATTGTATATCTGTTATTCCGGTTTTGGGCTCTGTGTGTGATGAAAATAAACTCTAATCTTTTAAAAATGGTAGTATACGTTTTTCCTTCTAGTAATTTAATTTTGTCCGTGGACATAATTTTCCATAAAGAAATAGTTATGTTTTAGTGTTTTCTTTCGGCAAAAGACCTTCGAACAATAATCTTCTCTATAACAGTAAGACTTTCATATAGTTCCATACTACTTTTAAGACCTGGTTGTGTAAGTCTGTGAATTAATTTATGAATGACGTTTTTTTGGGAGTAAGATTTGGATTACTATCTAATGGTGGGGTCTTGTTGTATGGAAGGGTACCCATCAGGATTCTATCATTCCAACTTCCCCTTTCAAGCCACCACGCGAAGCTTCAACTATGTCGCGAAAGGAAAGGTGACTCCAAACCTCAAGTTAAGTACAGACTCTTGAATATATCTGTGGCAACTTTTATTTCTCTTTCCTCTGTTATGGACTCTTTTGTATACGTTGTCTCAAGGATCTTCTTGATTATAACTTTTATGCAGATATTAACTTTAATCCCTATGTTTTTCTTGCACGGTCCCTTCCTCTCCGAGATTTCCAGTTTTTCGAGGCTTCACATCCCATAAAAGGTATTCGGTTTCCAAGCTAAGGATTTATTGAGGTCAGGCAACAACAGAGTCTATCTTAGGGTTTCATCTTCCAAATATTTAAAGTTGGGCAAATGATTTAATCTTTGTAACTGGTTTGTCTGAAATAAAGGAAAAGAACTTCCATAAGTTTTTCCAACCGTGTTCCAGATGCTACGTATCATGGCTGGTTATAGATTTTACTATCATTTTGATTTTGGAGCTTTAGACAGATATGAATATATGATTCCATGGGGATTTTTCTTACTTTTATAGCGCCAATATTAATATTACTTTGGTTTGGGGAAATGTTCGACCATATATATAATTACTTTGGTTATTATTAAAGTTCTAGTTTGATATTTATCATTCAGACTAAGTAAGAGTCACTTTGAATTTCCGTGTGATCTCTATAAGAATGGCCCGATAGTATGATTCATTATATCTGATTAGAGTAGTAGATATGTTAGCTACAGTCGTTATTTATTAATCGGGTTCCAGATTTACTATGTTTCAAATTCTCCCAAACTGTACGCATCTGATGTTTTCACTTGTATAATGATATTGTATACTATGAATTCTGAGCCATCCATCCTAATGAATTTATGAATGAACAAATGAAATTATAAATTCATCACTACCGACAAGCAACTGTTGATATTCCATAAACTCTTTATTAGATTAGTTGTCCTTCCCGAGTTGGTTTCTTTTAAAACTATACCATTTGGAAGAAAGTAAAAATCCTGAAATTCTTTCTAATTTTCTATTACGTTTAAACCGGTTGAATTTTCTCTACAGGAGTTCTAAACAGTGAAAGTCGTATGACTCGTGATGATAGGAGGTTCCGGGATTTGAAATTTTGGAAAGCATGAATAATTTTCTACTTCGGTGAGATTAGATTTGTTCTTGGTATGAATAAAACACTGTAGGATTGTAATATTGTTTACTGTTCAGATTTGGCTCTAATCCACTATAGATAAATTTGTAAAATAATATATTGGTCCTATTATTACAATAGAGATCCTACAGAATCCATACCCATACCTTTGGTAGTAAACTAGGTTGTTCCTACAACAACTTGTATAAAAGGGTATAAACTTCAATCGAATCAAATTATTCATTAAAACAGATAATGGGAACCATTTCAATTCAGATTTAACATGTATAGTACATCAAATATAAAATCATTCAGAAATATAAGGGTTAGAGTAGCATATCTAAACTACACTCATGGGAAGACAAGGGAACAACCATGTTCCTCCCAACCGTATAACTGAGTAGCCAAGATCACTTTCACGGTTCACCCCCTAGCCTGACCATGAGTCCATGAGGGCGAACCTGGAAATTTCTCTTCAACAATGTCCTTAAATTCTGTAGATCCCTCTTTCCTCACACACATTCAGTGTTTATAACAACAAGGAAAAAAAATCAATAGTCTCTTTCCGAGCATACTTGGCAGCATCCTGCCTCCTCACATATGCTTATTTATCAATTTGGCTAGGTCTTTTTCCCTCCTTTGGGAATTTTTGCATCTTTTTAAATACTTGATTTTTAGGGGCTTCCAATGGTCAAATCATTGATTTTCCACTTGTAAAAATCATCCTAGAGGTAGTTCCAACATGCTCCCCTATCATGGAGTCATGGTCAGCTAAATTTAACATGGTTGTCCCCTTTGTCCCCT
>SNQJ01S0298521.1:0-10450 GCA_010110895.2 Picea sitchensis
GTTTGGCAATGGCCTCTCCTGTGATGCTCTTCTTGCAGGAAACCAAAATCGCAATCTTAGAAAAGCGATCAACAACCACAAAAACATAGTCATTTCCCCACTTGGTGGATGGGAGGCCCGACATGTAGTCCATTGAGATGGATTCCCATGGCCTATCAAGAGTAGGAAGAGGGGTGTACATGCCCTGTTTCTTAGTGGTCGGTTTGGCAATAGCACAGGGAGTGAAGGACCTGATATACTTGTTGACCTCCTGTCGAAGTTTCGGCCAGTAGAAATGTTTCTGTAGCATTGCCACTGTCTTTTCAATGACGAAGTATCCTGCCACCCGAATGTTGTGGGCTTCCCATATCAGCTTCGCTCACTCATTTGATGGAACACAGATATGGCCCAGATGACACAACAACCCATCCTGAAGATGGAAATTATCGACAACTGCGTTTGCACCCAACATTTGGTAGGTGGTGGTGAAGTCAGGGTATTTATCATAGAGTTTGGGCCATCGAGATGTCTCATGGCCGCAAGAGTCTAGCACCGTGGTGAGTGACATGACTGGCGGTCTACTGAGGTAATCAGCAGCAACGTGATTGGTGCTTCCTATTTTATACTTGATGTTGAGGTGGAATTGTTGCAAGTATGTGGACCACTTTTGATGGCGGTCATTCTGTAATTTTCCTTGCGTCTGCATGAACTGCAGTGGCTTATGATCAGTTTGGATGACTGTCTCCTTCCCAAGAATGTAATGTCTCCACAAGCGACATGCTTTCACAATGGAGTACATTTATTTTTCGTAAGTAGGGTACTTATGGATAATATCTGATAGTTTCTCACTATGATAGGCCATGGGTGGTCATGTTGAGTGAGAATGGTGCCCAGAGCATAGTCTGAAGCATCTATCTCGATCTCAAAAGGATACTGCAGGTCTAGTAGTGAAAGTACTGGGGCTAAGCACACGTATTGTTTCAAATCATCGAACGCTTGTTGTTGGGACCGGCCCCATGCAAATTTATCCTTACCACCACCTCTGTTTATTTGGCTGAGGGCCCATGCAATATGGGAGAAACCCAGCACGAACCTGTGGTAGAAATTGGCAAGGCCCAAGAAGCTCCGAAGTTCAGTTAGTGTTGTTGGGGCTAGACAGTCACGAATGACTTGGATCTTGGCTGGATCCACATGTATGCCATGTTGATCAATGATGTAGCCCAGGTAATCGACCCTTTCCATGCCAAAGAAGCATTTTTCCAAGTTGACATATAGCTTGTGTTGTCGTAGGGTGTGCAGAATCTACTGAATATGCTGCAAGTGTTCGACCCAAGTCTTGCTGTAAATTAGAATGTCATCCAAATACACCACTACAAAAGTATTGGTGAATGGTCACAGGATATCGTCCATCATCCTCATAATAGTGGCTGGATCATTTGTCAAACGAAAGGGCATGACCAACCATTCAAAAAGGCCTTCCTTTGACTTGAAGGTGGTCTTCCATACATCTGTCTGTTCTATCGGGACCTGGTGGTAGCCATACTTTAGATCAATCTTACTGAATTATTTGGAGCCCGTGAGTTGATCAAGGAGGTCATCGATTCGGGGAATCGGCTACCGGTTTCTGACTGTGATTTTATTCAGAGCCTGGTATTCAATACAGAGTCACCAAGTTCCATCTTTCTTCTGTACCAGCACGACTGGGCTCCCACAAGGTGATGAGCTAGGGAAGATGTGCCCCTTGTGGAGAAGTTCTTGGATCTATCGCTTGATATCCTCATTCTCTAACAAAGAGCGATGATAGACTGGCCCAATGAGTAGTAGTGCGTCGGGGGTCAAATCGATGGGTTGCTTGACCTGGCAGTGAAGAGGCACCCCTGTAGGTGAGGAGAAGATATCTGAGTATTCTTCCATGACCTTATCTACTTTCTTTTGTTGTGTGGAGAGGTCAGCCGCAGAGACCTTGGATGTGGATGTGATCTTTCACTTATTCTTAGAGCAAATCACGAAGAAGACAAACTTCCCCGTCTGAGAGATAACCTTCCTGCATTTCTTAGCAGGGATCAAGGAAATAACACTAGGTGGGACTGCCTCGGGTATCCTATACAATTTCCTGTTCAAAGTAATAATAACACTACGAGGACTAGACTCATATACAACATGATGTTTCCCTAAATAAGGTTGGCCTAAAGGAACATCACAAACTTCAAGAGGAGAAACATCACACAATACCTCGTCTTTGAAGGGCTTGATGTCGTACAACAGTCAGTACTGTTGGCTAACGCAGAGATCGATTCCTTGGCGGAGCCATCCAATGGTGTACGGTTGTGGGTGTGGCATTGTTGGCAGGGCCAGATGCTTGATGACCTCTGTTGAGATGAGGTTCTTCTGGCTACCGCTATCAATGATGAAGTGCAGCGGGGTGCCTTTTACCCACATCTGTGAATGGAAGAGGTGCTCTCCTTCTTCTGGCTTGTTTGGTTCACCAAGCTGGAAATTGGTGGTAGCAATGGTGGCACTAGGTTCCACATCAATGATCCATATTTCCCTTTATGGTTGTGTCTTAGAGTCATAATCTGCATCTAATTCAGAGGCTTTCACTTCAGCCACCAGTGACCGCTTTGAGTGACAGTCAGCAGTGTTATGCCAAGGAATCTTATGGAAGTCACACCACTTCCTAGTATCTTTCTTTGTCTTTTTGGTGTCCTTCTTTACTTGTGGCTTATACTGGTTGTCCTGATACTGTCCATCCTTTCTCTGTCCTTTGTTCGGTGGGTTGGGGCCACCCTTTCCTGGCTTTTGTTGTGCGGGATTCCCAGGCCCAAATTTCTGCGTCTTTTGATTGAGCTTCTGCTCGATTTTGATGGCATATCGGTAGGTCGTGCCCAAGGATGAGATGTCCAAAAATTCCATTTCAGTCTAGATGTATTTATGCAGAGCAGCGTGATAATTGAGCACTAGATGTCGCTTTGAATCTTTGAAACCCAAGTTGGTGCGTAAGGTATGGAAGATATCTGTGGTCTCTTTCTTGTTATAGTGTGGTCCATTTGGTATACAAGTCGTCATAACTTCCGACAGGGTAGTATTGTTCCTTAATAGCATCCCTGAAGGATTCCCAAGTGGCCATGACTGAAAATAATGAGGTTTCCTCTATTTCCTTTTGCTCACAGAAATTTTCCCACCAATCTTTGACATGGGGAACGGCTTTGAGGAGCGCAAAAGTAATATTTTCTTTATTCAAAAAGTTATGGACAGAAAAATACCCTTCTAGTAGATTCACCAACTTGTCTATAGCATTTGCATCTATCTGACCTTCAAATATAGAAATATCAAAGTTTATTTGTACCTTGAAGGGGGCGGCGCCTCCGTTCAAAGAAGTTGTGTCGCCTGTTGGTAGCCGCCAAAGGATTTGCACGAAACTATCCATCATCACGTTCCTTTGTTGCATGAGGGCTTCCTCAATCAACAGTTTGAAAGGATCTCCTATCCCATCATCTTTATTTTCTCCTGCCATGGGAGGTCACTTGGGCATGTGAGAGATTCTTTCCTCAAGAGAAACAAGCTCGAGACCCAACTCTGTGTACTTCGACCTCGTTGGGGACATGCATTAAGACGACAAGGAGCAAACCGCTCTGATACCACTGATCCAGATTTTACGAGAAGAACGAAATGAATACAGATTATTAACAGGTTCTTAACACAAAATAACAGAGATACAGTAAAACTGGTTTTCTATTCAATAATGAAATAAGCTAAAACTGTAAAATGCAGTGGAAACAAGCTTGTTGGAATGGTGGCGGCTTATCTCTAAGAAGAGATGTGACGACAGCGCACATTCGCAAGAAGAAGGTTACAATGAGGCTCTTAAGGGATTTTTACAATAAGAAAGAATGCCAAAAATCCTAGACATCCAAAAACGTAACCCTAGGAGATGAAGCGCCAAAAGTCATGTGGGCCCCGTTTGGGTAAGTTAGCACATCAACTTCCCGGGGTTGTAACTTTTGCATACGATCTCCGTTTTAGGCGTGTGATAGCCTGTTGGAAAGGTATCGTTGAGGATATTCATTTTGGGGGCTCAATCATGCCTTTGGTTATCAATGAGGAGCTCAATCCTGAAAAACCTTCATTTAGGCCCTCAAAATGGCCCCGGAAGTTAAAACTGTTAAAAATAGTAAATTGCCAAAATTGTCAGAAAATTGTTTTGAGATAGTTGGAAAAGGTGGGTGGCCACCGATATCCATATGGATCAATCATCCATCCTTAGGAAAAAATGGTCTCCATTTCTTTGAGGTCCCCCATCAGATGAGGAAATTTCTGCTGAATTTGGCCCCGGGTGAGCCACTTGCCTTGATGCAGGAGCTACCCTGCTTTGAAGACTCGATAAAGCTCGATCCTTTGTTGTCGAGTGCCCTTGATATGTATGTTCACAATATGATCATTGGATGCCTATTGTAGGTAGTCGGGGTTGAGCTCTGTTGGTGTCAATTCTTCTGCTACTTCTGATGTGTCCAATATGCACAATCATTTGATTTACAACCTCGGTTTGGCCATCTGTCTGGGGGTGGAAGGCCGTGGATTTGGTGAGCTTGGTGTCCAACAATGACCAGAGGCTCGACCAGAATGTGCTGAGAAATCAACTATCCTGATCTGATACAATGGTTTGTGGGATTCCAAAATGTACCCAGACTCGTTCAAAGAAGAGCTTGGTAGTGGCCTCTATTGTGATGCTCTTCTTGTAGGCAACCAGAATCACCATCTTAGAAAAGCGATAAACAACCACAAAAACACAGTCATTTCCCTCCTTGGTGGAGGGGAGGCCTGACATGTAGTCCATTGAGATGGATTCCCATGACCTGTCAAGAGTAGGAAGAGGAGTGTATAGGCCTTGTTTCATATTGGTCGGTTTGGCAATAGCGCAGGTAGTCCAAGACCTAATATACTTGCTAACCTCCTGTCGAAGTTTCGGCTAGTAGAAATGTTTTTGTAGCATCGCCACTGTCTTTTCAATGCTGAAGTGTCTTGCCACCTGTTTGTAGTGGGCTTCCCAGATCAGCTGTGCTCCCTCACTTGATGGAACACAGATATGGCCCAGACGACACAACAACCCATCCTGAAGATGGAAATTATCGACAACTACGTTTGCACCCAACATTTGGTAGGTGGTGGCAAAGTCAAGGTCTGTCTCATAGAGTTAGGGCCATCCATATGTCTCATGGCCGCAAGAGTCTAGCAGCGTGGTGAGTGTCGTGACTAGCGGTCTAGTGAGGCAATCAACAATGACACGATTGGTGCTTCTTTTTTTATACTTGATGTTGAGGTGGAATTGCTGCAAGTATGTGGACCACTTTTGATGGCGGTCATTCTGTAATTTTCCCTGCATCTGCATGAACTGCAGTGGCTTATGATCAATGTGGATCACTGTCTCCTTCCCAAGAATGTAATGTCTCCACTGGTGGCATGCTTTCACAATGGAGTACACTTCTTTGTCGTAAGTAGGGTACTTACGGACAATATATGACAGTGTCTCACTATGATAGGCCACAGGGTGGTCGTGTTGAGTGAGAACGGTGCCCACAACATAGTATGAAGCGTCTGTCTCGATCTCAAAAGGATACTACAGGTCTGGTAGTGAAAGTGTTGGGGTTGAGGACAAGTCTTGTTGTAAATTAGAATGTCATCTAGATACACCACTACAAAAGTATTGGTGAATGGTCGCAGGATATCGTCCATCATCCTCATAAGAGTGGTTGGAGAATTTGTCAAACCAAGGGGCATGACCAACCATTCAAAAAGGCCTTCCTTTGACTTGAAGGTGGTCTTCCATACATCTGTCTGTTCTATCGGGACTTGGTGGTATCCAGACTTCAGATCAATCTTACTGAAGTATTTGGCCCCTATGAGTTGATCAAGGAGGTCATCGATTTGGGGAATTGGGTACCAGTTTCTGACTGTGATTTTATTCAGAGCCCAGTAATCAATACAGAGTCGCCAGGTTCCATCTTTCTTATGTACCAGCACGATTGGGCTCCTGCTAGGTGATGAGCTGGGGCGGATGTGCCCCTTGTGGAGAAGTTCTTTGATATGTCACTTGATCTCCTCATTCTTTAACAAAGAGTGACAATAGACTTTCCCATTGGGTATCGGTCCATCGGGGGTCAGATTGATGGGGTTCTTGACCTGGAAGTGTAGAGTTACCCCTGTAGATGAGGAGAAGATATCTGAGTATTCTTCCACGAATTTATCTACTTTCTTTTGTTGTGTGGAGAGGTAAGCCGCAGAGACCCTGGATGTGGTTGTGATCTTTTGCTTATTCTGAGAGCGAATCACAAAGAAGAAAAACTTCCCCATCTGAGAGATGACCTTCTTGCATTGCTTAGCAGAGATCAAGGAAATAACACTAGGTGGGACTGCCTCGGGTATCCTGTACAATTTCCTGTTCAACGTAATAATAACACTACGAGGCCTAGACTCATATACAACATGATGTTTCCATAAATAACGTTGGCCCAAAAGAACATCACAAACTTCGAGAGGAGCAACATCACACAATACCTCATCTTTGAAGGGCTTGATGTCATACGACAGTCGACACTTTTGGCTGACGTGGAGATCTCTTCCTTGGTGGAGCCATCCAATGGTGTACGGTTGTGGGTACAGAATTGTTGGCAGGGCCAACAGCTTGACAAACTTTGCTGAGATAAGGTTCTTCTGGCTACTGCTATCAACGATGAAGTGCAGTGGGGTGCCTTTTACCCACATTTATGAATGGAAGAGGCACTCTCCTTCTTCTAGCTCATCTGGTTCACCAGGTTGGAGCTTGGTGGTAGAAATGGTAGCATTGGGTTCCATGTCAATGATCTGTCTTCCCCTTTTTGGTTCTGGCTCAGAGTCATAATCTACATCTGATTCATAGGCTTTCACTTTGGCCACCAACGACTGCTTTGAGCGGCAGTCAGCAGTGTTATGCCAAGGTCTCTTATGGAAGTCACACCGCTTCCCGATATCTTTCTTTGTCTTTCTGGTGTCCTTCTTTGCTTGAGGCTTGGACTGTTTGTCCTAATACTGTCCATATTTTCTTTGTCCTGATACTGTCCATGGTGAAGCACCAAAAGCCATGTGGGCCCCGTTTGGGTAAGTTAGTACATCAACTTCTCGTGGTTGTAACTTTTGCATATGATCTTCGTTTTAGGCGTGTGATAGCCCGTTGGAAAGGTATCATTGAGGAAATTAATTTTGGGGGCTCAATAATTCCTTTGACTATATTTATGGAGCTCGATCCCAAAAAACCTTCATTTAGGCCCTCAAAATGGCCCCGGAAGTTAAAACTGCTAAAAATAGTAAATTGCCAAAATTGTCAGAAAACTGTTTTGAGCCAGTTGGAAAACGTGGGTGGCCACCGATATCCATTTGGATCAATCCTCCCTCCTTAGGAAGCAGTGGTATCCATTTCATTGAGGTCCCCCATCAGATGAGGAAATTTCTACTGAATTTGGCCCCGAGTGAGCCATTAGCCTTGGTGCAAGAGTTGCCTTGCTTTGACGACTTGATAAATTTGGATCCTTTATTGTAGAGTGCCCTTGATCCATCTGTTCACAACATGATCATTGGATGCCTATTGTAGGAAGTTGGGGTTGATCTCTATTAGTTTCAGTTGTTCTTCTACTTCTAAGGTGTCCAATAATGGTGGGAAATAAGGGCAAAGGAGATCCACGTTGAACATTGGGTGAAGACCAAGGAAACGAGGAATGTTGAGCTCAAAAGCATTATCCCCCACGACCTTGTTGATAGTGTACAACTCATAACAAAGTGGGTGAAGCTTCCGATGGGGTCCTGTAAGGCATTCTTTCTGCAAGTGCAACCAAACTTTGTCCCCCACCTGAAACTTATGTAGCACTCTATGTTGATCATGGCGTTGTTTGTACTTGTCATTGGACTTCTTTAGGATATCCTGAACCTATTGGCGGATGTGCTAGATCCACTCAATGAACCGGGTGGCTTTGTTAGCTTTAGTTGGAGTACAAGATGAGTCGGTCGAGGTGACCACAAGGGGAAGTGCAACATCTATGGGTCCCAATGGTTGGAATCCCAACCCCACTTGAAAGGGGTTGTGGATGGTTGTGTTATGCAGGGCTCGGTTGTAGCTATGTTGAACATAGGGAAGGCTCTCATCCCATGTGCAAGGGTTCTTTGAATTATACATGCGAAGGATATGCACAATCATTCTATTTACAACCTCGGTTTGACCATCTGTCTAGGGGTGGAAGGTCGTGGATTTGGAGAGCTTGGTGTTCAGCAGTGACCAGAGGCTCGACCAAAATGTGTTGAGAAATCGACTATCCCGATCTGAGACAATGGTTTGCAGGATTCCAAAATGTACCCAAACTCGTTCAAAGAAAAGCTTGGCAGTGGCCTCTGCTATGATGCTCTTCTTATAGGCAACTCGAATTGCCATTTTAGAAAAGCGATCAACAACCACAAAAACAAAGTCATTTCCCCTCTTGGTGGACGAGAGGCATGACATGTAGTCCATTGAGATGGATTCCCATGGCCTGTCAGGAGTAAGTAGAGGGGTGTACAGGCCCTATTTCTTAGTGGTCAGTTTGGCAATAGCACAGGTAGTGCAGGACCTGATATACTTGTTGACCTCCTGTCGAAGTTTCGGCCAGTAGAAATGTTTCTATAGCATTGCCACTGTCTTTTCAACACCCAAGTGTCCTGCCACCCGATTGTAGTGGGATTCCTAGATCAACTTTGCTCACTCACTTGATGGAACACAGATATGGCCCAGATGACAAAGCAACCCATCCTGAAGATGGAAATTATCGACAACTTCATTTGCACCCAACATTTGGTAGGTGGTGGTGAAGTCAGGGTCTGTCTCATAGAGTTGGGTCCAACCAGATGTCTCGTGGCTGCAAGAGTCTAGAATTGTGGTGAGTTCCGCGACTGGTGGTCTGCTGAGGCAATCAGTACCGACGCAATTGGTTCTTCTTGTTTTATACTTGATGTTGAGGTGGAATTGCTGCAAATATGTGGACCACTTTTGATGGTGGTCATTTTGCAATTTTCCCTGCATCTACATGAACTGCAATGACTTATGATCCGTGTGGATGAATTTCTTCTTCCAAAGAATGTAATGTCTCCACTGACGGCATGCTTTCACATTAGAGTACATTTCTTTGTCGTAAGTAGGGTACTTACGGATAGTATCTGACAGTGTCTCACTATGATAGGCCATGGGGTGGCTGTGCTGAGTGAGAACGATGCCCAAAACATAGTTTGAGGCATCTGTCTCGATCTCAAAAGCATACTGCAAGTCTGGTAGTGAAAGTACTGGGGTTGAGCACAAGCGCTACTTCAAATCATCGAACGCTTGTTGTTGGGACCGACCCCACGCAAATTTCCCCTTACCACCACCTCTATTTATTTGGCTGAGGGCCCATGCAATATGGGAGAAACCCAACATGAACCTACGGTAGAAATTGGCAAGGCCCAAGAAGCTCCAAAGATCAGTGAGTGTTGTTGGGGCTGGCCAGTCATGGATGACTTGGATCTTGGCTAGATCCACATGTACACCATGGTGATCAATGATGTAGCCCAGGTAATGGACCCTGTCCATGCAGAAAGAGCATTTTTCCAAGTTGGCGTATAGCTTGTCCTACTGCAGGGTGTGCAGAACCTGCTGAATATGTTGCAAGTGTTCGGACCAAGTCCTGCTGTAAATTAGAATGTCATCCAGATACACCACTACAAAATGATAGGTGAATGGTCGCATTATATCGTCCATCATCCTCATAAAAGTGGCTAGAGCATTTGTCAAACCAAAGGGCATGACCAACCATTCAAAAAGGCCTTCCTTTGACTTGAAGGTGGTATTCCATACATCTGTCTATTCTATTGGGACTTGGTGGTAGCCAGACTTCAGATCAATCTTACTAAAGTATTTGGCCCTCGTGAGTTGATCAAGTAGGTCATCGATTCGGGGAATCGGGTACCAGTTTCTGACTGTGATTTTATTCAGAGCCCAGTAATCAATACAGAGTCGCCAGGTTCCATCTTTCTTCTGTAGCAGCACGATTGGGCTCCCGCAAGGTGATGAGCTAGGGTGGATGTGCCCCTTGTGGAGAAGTTCTTAGATCTATCACTTGATATCCTCATTCTCTAACAAAGAGCGATGATAGACTGACCCATTGGGTACCGGTGCGATGGGGGTCAGATCGATGGGGTTATTCACCTGGCAGTGCAGAGGTACCCCTGTAGGTGAGGAGAAGATATCTGAGTATTCTTCCATGACCTTATCTACTTGATTTTGTTGTGTGGAGAGGTCAGCTGCAGACACCCTGGATGTGGCTATGATCTTTCACTTATTCTGAGAGCAAATAATGAAGAAGACAAATTTCCCCATCTGAGAGATGACCTTCCTACATTGCTTAGCAGAGATCAAGGAAATAGCACTAGGTGGGACTGCCTC
>SNQJ01S0298522.1:0-10450 GCA_010110895.2 Picea sitchensis
AATAAACACCAAACAACAAATATAAACAACACAGGGGCAGACCCAGGGATCAACGCTACAACAACGCACCAACAAATCCCTAACTACCGACCCTTTCGGCAACACCTGTGAAGCAGATAAAGTCTCACCTGAGGTAGAGGTGGGGGTGGTTGCGAGACTCAGGTGTCTGCAACCTTAGCTGGGACACATATCTATGATTGTACTACTTAATAAATCACTTAGCATCATCAATTCCTCAATATGCAATCAATATCCACTTCGTTGATAAAACAGGGCTTCGTAGCATCCACACTAATCTAATGTATTCAAGCACTTAGCAAAGGTAAATAGATCAGATCTAGGAGATCAAGCACTAAGCATACTCATAGAAGTCAGATCTAACATTCTTACACATCATTAGCACAAAGCATGAATAGATTTATCTATCTCTATCAAAGCACTTAGAAAGAGAGTCATAAACACATTAAGACAAGCACATAGCATGACAACACAAAATTTACATGGTTCACCCCCACCCTGGGGTTACGTCCACCAACTCTTCTTCTTTATTGTCTTCAATCAATCGGTTGCAAGCACAGAGCCTCGAAACCCTTACTCTGCACAGGACAAAAGATCTGCATAGCTCGTTAGATCCTTCTTCCTTGTGTTACGGCACTAAGCCTTCCACAATATGCTACAAGGACCTACACTTAGCTATGAAAGTCTCTTATAGTTATGCACAAAGCACTTACAAAACTCTAGTTGCACTTAGCATACATTCACATCACATAGATGCATTCTCTCTTTTCTTCTATCTAGCCTAGGTGTCTATTTATATATTACAAAATAGGCCTAAACATCAGTAAACCCATGGGCTGACATCCCAATCCCATTACATAATCCCAAAAACCCAAAAACGGGTCGTGATCCTGTGATCTCTACTTCGTCTTGCGCTCCTCCTTCGACAGGCTCTCGAAGTCCAAAAATAGATCAAACTTGACCATATATCAACAAAACCTGGTCAAGGGCCAACATGCCCCCAACACTCACCTGTGACTCATCCCGAGTCACTCTAGTCTGACTAGTTCTGCCTTGAACATCTCGAGATTGGCTCGAGCTGCTTCAACCTGCTGTTGTGCTACACGTTTTTTTTTTAGAAAATTCTTGAATGACTGTATCATTCACAAGTCCTTCCAAGCATTGTTCTGCCACGGTGCTAATCTGCAACAGTTCTACTCCCTGACCTTCTACCTCTGTAAACAACTGATAGGCCTTATCTTGTACCCATTGGAGTTTCTGAGTTATCTCCATAACTCTGCTCTGGATATTATGGATTTGTTGTTGGGCAGTTCGCTACTCTTGAGATCTCTTCATTATGTCTACAACTGACAGGGCCTTCAGCTGCGCCTATAGTGTGTCTACGTGTTGCTTCGCTTCCTCGAGCTGTGACTCCAGTGCCTGTAACTCTGGGTTCTCATTGAGGTTCTCATATGTTTGGGCACTATGATTACTCAGCTGCTTGCACTCCCCAACAAGAGCCTTCAATCTCTCATTTGGGCTCTGGGTAGTTGCTTCCCTTTGGTCTCTTACATCTTGCGGGGTCTCAGGTACTGCACGTAGCTCCAAATCTGTTATGCATTGCTATAATTTCTTAATCACTTCTTCAAGTTGCATTACTTGCTGTGGAAATATATCTTTGGCCTTTACTTCAACGACTATCACAAATCGAAGTGCTCTATTGACCCTTTCCTTTAATTTGAGTTTCTCCGCAAGCAACTATTCCTTGCTTTGCTACAGTTGTGCTCTTTCTTCATCCCACTTCGTTTGGACTGCATTTCTCTAGAAGGTATTCTTGTACTTGTGATAAAGCCCTGGTGGCTTGCGTTGTTTCCTCCTGTGCTCGTCGAAGGCGAGCTTCGACTGTGTTAGTGATTCGGTGGAGTTGAGTTGGCTCATCTCCCAGTTCCGATGTTCCTAATGGCAGAGGCATGGTGGAGACTGCGTGGCTGGACTGAAATCCCTGCTGCACCCCTTGGAGTTCAACCTTAATTCGATTGTATATATCCTCCTGCTGAGCCTCTTGTTTCTTTGCTATCTCCAATGAAGCATCGTTCAGTGCTGCTACAATGAAATCGAAGTCATCTGAGGTGAGAGTAGTCTGCATTTTGGTCATAGATGCTCTCGATTTCTTCCGGGAAGAAGGCTTCGGGGGGGGACCTTCCTCTTTTTCAGGGGATCAGCCTCATCACCCTGATGTTGCTTGACCTCTTTGATATTCAACTCTGCAATTCAACTCTGCATCATCACCTCCTTTCTCGGGTGATATGGAAGCAGTCTTCACGGATGCGCTGTCTAAGTCATGGACCTCTTCGGTCTTCTTTATCTTGCTAGGTCTGGGTGTATTCGACGCAGTTAATGGACTGTCTGTATCGGATATCTCCATAGGGTCTACTAGAATGAGGAGGTCCACTAACCAGTTCTTGGTCATCTCCTCCAAGTCCTCCTCCATTAGCTTGTAATAGGACTGAAGTTACTTCTTGTTCTCGTCAGCGCGCGCTATGATGTAAATAAAATGGCGGTCTGCATTGAATTTCATTAAAGGTTGAACCCTGTGTAAAGTATTCAGATTTATGCGAGGCGCGGACTGTATGGATACCTTCAACTGGTTTTAATAGGTATGGAACATGACATTTGACTGCCATTTCTTGTTCATGTCACTGGAATACCACAATGTATTGAACTTCACGGCCAGAGGTTCAAAGGGCTCGATGTCCGGGAAGGTCACACCTTCTGATATCTCCCAGGCGATGAAAGTGATCATGATCAAAAGCCAACTGAAGTGGAATTCAAATCCCTGATCTTGCGCTTCCCTGCAGTCCAGTTCCAACTGGTTCACCACATACTTCGCCCAATTCATTTGTAGGCCCTCCGCGCACTTCCCTGCGAGGTCGACTACAAAACCAGTCACTTGGGTGGGTCGGTTCTTGCAGACTAACTTTCCTGCGATCAATTGACAGGCTAGGCACACTGCGTCGTTCTGGATAGAGGCTACCTTGTAGCCTCACGTTCCCTTCTTGACATCATCGTAGGTGTCCTTGATCCTTTGATCTAGAGTGAGATCCATTGTTTTTCCGTGATAGAAATCATGTGGTTCAAGGCCTTGCATATTCAGCCCCGTGATCTGATTGATCAATGTCGGATCCACTGTGATACGGCGGTTTAACCACAAGTATCCTCCATGGTAACAGAAAAGCAGCATCTTGATGCATGCATTCACTTCTTGGTGCCTTCCGAAGTGAGGAATCTTCATGACATTGAGCAGTGTGGACTACGCAAGGTTCATAGTCCATCACTGGGGAACTATCTTTGAATTCTTTCCCTTTGTTCTGGTCAGGTACTTATGTGAGACGAGCATGTTGTAGAACTTCCTGTCACTAAGGTTGAAGTCACTAAACTTCAGTGCTGCAATCTTTTCTTGGTCTATGTGAACTGCTTGTATCCCCTTCGGGAGGTACATAGTGACCAAAGCGTACTCAAATTCTCTAGGCACACTGTCTCGATTGATTGCACCGCTCATAGGTGGTAGGTAGGTGAGAAATATGATCGAAATCAACTTAGCATTCACGATATTGTCTCTGTGCTTGGTTCATTTTTCATCTGCTGGCTGGGATGGTCCGACTCGAGTAATTGACGAAGAGGCTAGCATTCCTCTCGTGGATGATTCTTGTACACCTGTGGATAATCCTCTCTCCAACATGACTCTTTCAGTCATCAGGTTGATCAAAAATTCCTCAACAACTCTTTCTGCAATGCTCAACTCGTCTGACAACTATATTGCTTCGCCATGGCGAAGTGCCATGTGTCACTGTTCTGATATCCCAAAGAAGCTCTAATTCTGCAAATTTTCTATCTGCGAGGTTCCCTATGGGACTTTATGTAACCTTTCAATATTATCCCTCTTCTTACTTATCTTTATAGCCTTTTCCCAGTGAGCTTCGTCTCAGTATGGCTTTTTCCATTCTGATTCTTATCTTCTCTTAACATGGTTACTTCGCGCTGATAGAATTCTTTCCTAGGATTCATGGGTAGTGCCTCTTCTTTGTCTGGGATAAGTACTTTAGTATTCTATTGGTCTTCTAATGTTCTTGCAGCTTCAACATCTGGATCTCTAGTGTTAAATAGCTTCGATCTGTTCTCCTATTCTGCAATCAAGTGTGCGATCCTTTTAGACATGAATTCTTTTAACTCCTACTTTTGTTTTTCTAACACTGCTTCTTCTTCTTTTCATCCAGCTTGATCTCTATCAATCCAAGGTTTTCCTAGTAACATGGTAAATGGGGTGCGGTCTTCAATAAATTTAATAATCTCAAAATCTTCTTCTGTTGAAGTTCCATTGGCATTCATAGGTATCTGAGTGAGCTTCCCACATAGGTTTATCAGTTTCCCTCTAAATAACCTTATTCCTCCTAATGGGGGAGTCATAATAGGCCTCCCTATAGCTTCCCAAGTTCTTTCTTTCATGATATTCACCTATGCTTCCTCATCCAGAACACAATCAATGTCAAAGTCTCCTATTCTTGCTTCGATGCATTCTTTTTCTTTGAATATCCCTAATAAGATGATATGTCGGTGCTCATTCAGGGTTTCGTTCATCTGTAACAATACTTTCTCTGATTCTTTATGGGACTCTGTCATTCTTGGATCTATCCTAGGGTTTTCCTAGTTCAGATTCATTCTTTCAAATTTAGCAATCATTCTAGGGAAATCCAACACTTCATGGTCCATAGCTTTACAACAAAGACAACTAGGTCTTCTTCCAGGGCATTCCTTAGAGAAATGTCTTGGTCTTTTGCAACTATAACAGAGGGTTAATCCTCTCTTTCTTTTAAAGGATCCCCAACTTTTCCTGTACTGCGTGCTATGATCATAGGAGCTAACCTGCAACAAATTCTCTCTAGGATCCTGCATCCATTTGTTAGTCCAAACATTCTTTCTATGCATAGGTATAACATATCTTTCACTATTCTTATCAGATCTACTCATATCAAACCTTCTTTCATCTATCAATACCCTAGTTCTCAAACTAGGACAAACTCTATTAAACATACCTAGATCCATACTCTAGAAACAAAAATTTCCACTTATCTTACTTCTACAGAGCACAAAGCTTCTAGATCTAAAACTTTTCACTATTCTTACCTTTATCAGAGCTTGCATATCTTACCTCTTTTAATCATAAATTCTCACGTTTACCTTTCTTAGAGCACAGAGTTTTATAAATCAAGTAGAATACTGTGCACTAGAGCGACAGATCTATGCACAGAGCTTTCACAACTTTAGGATGAATCTTTGCACAAAGCTCCTTCTCTCTCAGTTCCCAACAATCACAGTTTAGCGTCCCAGCAACGGAACCATTTGTTGGCACAGGGGTAGACCCAGGGTTCAACACTAAAACAGTGCACCAACAAAGCCCTAACTACCGGCCCTTTCGAAAACACTTGCAAAGTAGATGAAGTCTCACCCGAGGTAGAGGCAGGGGTGGTTGCGAGACTCAAGTGTCTGCAACCTTAGCTGGGACACAGATCTTTGATTGTACTACTTAATAAAGCACTTGGACTTACTTCACACACACCTAGGATTTATTTTTCCTCAGGTTTTTATTCTTTTATTAGTCATAATTAGTCATTATCTAGTCTCCTATATTTTAGGGGAGAATATTCCACCTAGAGAATATTCTCTTTCAGATGACACTTCAGTTTGACTAGCTAAGTTGAGTTTAGATGTTGCATTGGGATCATCACAATGCAACATTGGGATCATCACCATGATAATTCGAACTTTCCTTGGTATCATCACCAGAGTGGCACATTAGCCTTGATTCCATGATTTAACTCCTCACTACTCTCTGTTCAATCAGTTAATTGAAGACTAGTTAACTAGTTAACTCAATTAAGTGGCAGTTCACTCCCGTAACTGCCTGAGAGACTAGAATAGGTGGCAGTTCACTCCTGTAACTGTTGGTGTGTGTCCATGTCACTCTATACCACCACTATGGCAACTTGGTTCACCTCAAGTAAAACTCATTGATTTATACAAAGTATATCATGTGTAAATTATTCATTATTCACAACAGTTAATGAGAATTCTTCCATTCTTTCTCTCCTTCTTCTTGTTTTTCCAATTCTCTCTGAAAATGTGTGTATTATTGTTTAGATAGATCTATTATGTGTAGGTTCAACACATTTACATGGTATTAGAGCCGACGGACTGCTAAGCAAAAGATACACCAAATTTTTGCAGGTAAAAAAGATTGAAGACAGTGGAAAGATGGAATTCCAAAAAGAATTCATTCTTACACCTTACAACTATTTTGCATGGAAGGAGAAAATAGCCATACATCTCTAATCTAGAGGGTTGTATAGGTTAACCATTAATACAAATACAAAACCGACATCATCCATAGAAAAATCCAAGTACTTGAATCGCATGGAAGAGGCACTCGGAACAATTTGCAGTCATATCTCTCGAGATCTCCTTTTTCACATATCTTCCTGTAAGACTCCCATTGAAGCCTGGAAAATATTGGAAGGGATCTTTGGAAAATAGGATGAGATGAGGTGACACATGCTGGAGGTGGAGCTACTCACATTGGATCCAAAAATCTTCGACAATATCCAAGATTTATTTACAAAATTCAAGGATTTACTGTAGCAACTCAAAGCTTGTGGGGTTGATAATTCAACGGAAGAGAAACAAATGGTTCTCACCATTCTCTGCAAGCTTGGACCTGAATTCTTTGTATTCGTATCCACATTCCATACTGTCATATTTTCCTCTGGAGCCACCTGGAAGATACCTTCTCTTGAGGATTTTATCTAATCCTTGACACAAGAGCAAACCAAGATCATCAACATGGGTGCAATCAAAGGCCTAAGGGTGCATGCACTCACTGTGCATGATGGTAGCCACAAATATCAGAAATTTAAATATAAATATAAGAGGAAATCTCATGCACATACGAAGAAGGAAGGGTACACAAAACCCTTCACCGATGCCTCCAGATCCGAAGGAGAAAAGGGAAGAAAAGGAGAGAAATGCACATACTATCACAAAGGATTCCATTCAGAATGCGCATGCATGCAAAAGCAAATAGATCTGATGTCTCAAATACTTTAGAAAAACAAAATTGGATATCACATCCCCGAGGGTGCAAATAAGAAGAAGCCAGAAGATCCGAATTCCAAGAAAGGAAATTCTAGCCATGCCTTGATTGCCATCAACTCCTCTCCTGATGCTTGGATCGTATATTCAAGAGAATCGCATCACATGGATGCCTCAAAAGCAGTCTATTATTCATTGGATTCATGAAAAGGTCCCCTTATTCTGATGGGGGACAACTCTTCTATCGAAGTCATCGGCAAAGGAAGGATTGAACTCACCAATGGAAGTTTCGAGAATGTGCTGCATGTTCCCAAGATTTTTGTCAACCTTCTCTCCATGTATCATATGAAAAATTCCAGCACCGGAAAGAAAGTCGTATTCACACCAAATGTTGTGGACATCTATGACATGCAAACCAACTCCAAGGTGTCTACCGGTGAGGTAAATCATCAGTCTAGATTGTATACATTTTCTAAATTCATTGAACCTGATTCTGCTTTACTCCTTACTCATGCTGATGAAAGTAGTAGGATATGGCACAAAAGATTTGGACATTTGAATTTCAGATACATGCAACACCTTAGCAAGAACAAATTAGTTGATGGTCTACCAGAAATCCATTTCTCCAAGGGAGTATGTGAGGGATGTGTTCTTGAAAAACACCCTCAAGAGAAATTTGACAAGGGAAAGTCTCAGCGAGCTTCCGCACCTTTAGATATGATCCACAGTGACCTTATGGGTCCTTTTCCGCATCCATCGATCAGAAAAGCGAGGTTTGTTCTCATTTTTGTTGACGATTTCTCATGTTTTACATGGATCTACTTTCTCAGGAAAAAATTCGAGGTCTTTCAACACCTCAAAGATTTCAAAGCTTTGGTCGAGACACAGTCAGGAAATAATATCAAAGTCCTCCAAACTGATAATGGGGGAGAGTATGTAAATCATGAGATCCATAATCTTTTCCATGAGGCAAGGATTCAGTTGCAACATATAGTTCCTTACACTCTGCAGTAAAATGGAGTTGTTGAGCGGAAAAACAGATCTCTAAAGGAGATGGCATCTTGCATGTTGCATGCAAAGTCACTACCATAGAGACTATGGGCCAAAGCACTTAACTGTGAAACATACATCCAAAACATATCTCCTCATCGATCTGTCAAGGATAAGACCCCCTACAAGGCTTAGAACGACCTCAAACCGGAAGTGACCCACTTTCACATTTTTGGTTCTCATGTATGGGCCCAGATTCCCTCTGAAAAGAGGAAGGCACTTGATCCACAGAGCATTGAGTGCATTTTTGTTGGATACCCCGACAATGTGAAGGGATATCGGCTTATTTATATTTCCTCGGACCGACTCATCATTGAGCGTAGTGTTCGATTCGAGGAAAGTGTCTTACATGTACCTCAACAGCTGCATGCAGACACCTTCACTCTTCCACATGTTCAAGATGATGAGCATGCACATGTTGACTCTTCTTCAGATGAGAGTTTTGGTTCAGAGGACTTAGAGGATTCTAATTCAAATTCAGAGTCAATACAGTAAGATGCAGAGTCAGAGCATCTAGATGCAGTTGCAGAGCCAGAGAAGAGGCCCAAGTAGGCACAGACTACTCTTCAGGATGCAGGGGATCTCGTTGGTGATCTAGCTGATACCAGGAGGACTCGATCTGATTTTGAGGAGCCTCTTGTTGCACTCATTGCCACTGAACCATTTCCTTCCAGGCATCTTTTCTTGGTTTAGTCTTCAAATCCACAGTCTTATGGCGAGGCTGTTGGAAATCCCTTTTGGGAATCTACCATGTAGAAGGAGTACAACTCCCTCCTCGAGAACCAGACTTGGGATCTAGTTCCCCTTCCTTCTGGGAGGAAAATTGTCATATGCATATGGGTCTATAGGACCAAGAGCACAACGGATGGACAGATCAACAAATAGAAAGCCATGCTTGTCACCAAAGCCTTTTAGTAGGTTCATGGTATTGACTATGATGAGACCTTTGCTCCAGTAGCAAAGATGGATTCCTTTCGATTGGCCCTTTCCATTGTGACAGCCAAGGGATGGGAAGTCCATTAGATGGATGTGAAGAATGCATTTCTTCACGGTGATCTCTCTGAGGAGATCTACATGGAGCAGCCCTAGGGATTTATGCAAGACTCATCTTTGGTCTATTGACTGAAGAAGTCACTTTATGGCCTCAAACAGGCTCTGAGGGCATGCTATGCCAAGATGGACTCCTACCTGTTGTCACTGAACTTTGTACGTTGTAAATCAGACCCGAATGTATACATGCTCAGGACGGAGAATTCACTTCTAGTTTTAGTTCTGTATGTCGATGATTTGTTGATCATCGGTTCCTCGACTTCAGCGATTGTTGCAGTCAATAGGATTCTTTATGACAGGTTTTTTATGACGGACATGGGTCCGCTACACTTCTTCCTTGGACTTGAGATCGGTCAGGATGCATCAAGCATCAAACTGTCTCAAGCCAAGTATGCACGAGATCTCCTTGAGAGATTTCACATGATAGACTGCAAGTCTGCTTCGATTCCTTTCCTATCAAGAGTCAAACTTGAGGATGGCGGGGATACTCCACTGGTTGACAACACACTGTACAGACAACTAGTGGGGAGCTTGTTGTATCTTACACACTCTAGACCAGACCTCTCATATGCAGTTGGCACAGTTTCCAGGTTCCTGCAAGAGCCGCATGAGCTACATTGGAAAGTTGCAAAGCGTATCCTTCGATACGTACAGGGCACCATCACCTTTGGGATTCATTATGAAACAAACTCTACATTAGATCTCATTGGGTTTACTGATTCTGACTGGGTTGGCGATAGCATTGATCGCAAGTCCACATCTGGTTACTCACTCAGTCTTGGTTCCGAGCCTATCTGTTGGTCGAGAAAGAACCAAGCTGCCATTGCTCTATCTTTAGCCGAGGCAGAATATAGAGGGGTAGTTAACATAACCATTCATGTTATGTGGCTACAATATTTTCTCACTAAGTTGGGCATTCGGTTTCATTGGCCGATAGTCATATGGTGTGACAACCAGAGCACTCTGAAGTTCCGCAGAGATCCAGTTCAGAGGCAGCGGATGAAGCACATCGAGATACACATGCACTACTTCTGGGACTTAGTACATGAGGGGATCATCGACTTATAGTTATGTCCTTCAGCAAAACAGACGACAGAGATTTTCACCAAGACCTTCACTGAGTAGAAATTCCATTCTCTGCAAGGTCATCTTGGAGTGAAGGACATAGTTGCCTAGCAACTGTAGTTCTTCTTTTTACATACATTGTACC
>SNQJ01S0298525.1:0-10450 GCA_010110895.2 Picea sitchensis
CTCAGCCATGCAGCTGAAGAAATGTTACCGGAAAGGCTGTCAATTATTTGCAGCTCGGGTGGAAGAAGCATCCCAAGATGTAGTATCGAATCTGGAAGACCATGAAGTACTCAAGGAGTTCAAGGATGTATTTCAGGAGGTACTTGGACTACCTCTAAGGAGGGACATTGATATTTCTATAAATTTGATGTATGGAACAACTCCAGTTTCGAAAGCTCCAAGGCTGGATAGAGTGAAAAATATGATGAAAAAGTTTCTAGATATATAAACAGCTTGGGATATGAAATCCAGGACGAAATCAACATGATGTTAGTAAGGATAGTGGAGGATTCTTATCATATTGCGTTGAAAGAAGAAGAAAAGTTGACCAAAAATCAGAGCCAATGAAACAGAGGAAGAATTTTAAACATAACCAAGGGAATTTCCCATGACAAGGCATAGAAGCCCAAGGTTGAGAATGAAAAACGACATAGTCACTCAGAAAAAGGAGGAAGTTCTCGAGGGATACAGAGTGGTGGAAGAATTTATTTTCCTTGAGGAAGGGGAAGAGGTAGAGGAGGATAAGTGAAGTGTTTTTCCTCTAGAAAGACAAGAAAGATGTCTTGGGAATGCCCTGAGATAAAGAAAGGAGGAGGTGAAGCTCACATTTTGGAAGCCTGAAAGTTGAATGTTGAAGCAGAAGGTGCAAAAGATGAAAGATATATGATAATGAAGAAGGTTCTCTTGAAGCCAGAGACAGAGGTTGAAAATCCATTGTAGAGGAACAGTGTTTTCAGAACAACTTGTAATTCTAAGGACAAAGTATGCAAGGTGATAATTGACAATGGGATCACTGATAAATTAGTATCCATGGAGATGGTGGAGAAATTGGAGTTGAAGAAAATTGCACATCCGACTCTATATAAGGTCTCATGGTTACAGAAAGGACACCAGGTAATGGTAACTAAACAATGTCTCGTTGAATTAAAAGTAGGAGGATATCGAAATGAGATTTTGTGTGATGTGATTCCCATGGATGTATGTCATTTTCTTTGGCGAGACCATGGTAGTATGATAGGAATTTCATTCATTATGGGAGAAAAAACGCTTATACTTTGGAGAAAAATGGTAGGGCACACATGTTACTACCAATTGAGGAAAAGACAGTGAATGAAGAAGCCAACACAAGTATACTTATCGTGAGTGGGAAGTAACTCCTGAGTGAAGTTAAGAAGGAACATGAGATGCAGTTTTTTGTGGTAAGGAAACCCAGAGTTTTCCTTACAAGTACTTCTATGGATGATCTTCCTGAGGAATTTCAAGAGCTATTGGAGAATTTTTTTGACATAGTAATGGATGATTTTTCAAGCTCATTTCCACCCATTAGAAGTATCAACCATCACATTGATCTAATACCAAGAGCGAGTATGTTGAAAAAAGAAGCATACATATTGACACCTCAAGAGAATGAGAAGGTAAAGCGGCAAGTCCAGGATTTGATGGACAAAGGTTTGGTCATAGAAAGCTTGATTTCATGTGCAATACAAACTATGTTGAGTCTGAAGAAGGATCGAGGATGGAGAAAGTGTAAAAACTCAAGAACCATAAACAATATCACCATCAGGTACAAATTTCCTTTACCCGGTATGGATGACTTAATGGGTTTTTTGAGTGGATCGAATTATTTCTCAAAGATAGATATGAAGAGTGGATATCACCAGATAATAATGAGAGAAGGTGATGAATGAAAAATATACTTCAATACAAATGAGGGGTTGTATGAATGGCTTGTTATGAATTTTTTCTTAATAAACGCCCCGAATACTTTTATGAGATTGATGAATGAGGTATTAAAATATTTTATTGGTAAGTTTTTTATTGTATATATGGATGATATACTAGTCTTCAATAAAACTGAAGAAGAGAATTTGAGACATCTGACATTAGTGATGAGAAGATTGGAGCAAGAGAAGTTGTTGATAAATTTAAAGAAATCCTCTTTTATGAAGATAGAACTCATTTATTTGGGTTTTCTAATCTCTTCAAATGAGTTGAAGATGGATCTAGAGAAGGTGAAAGAAATCAGAGAATGTTCATCGCCAAGAAGCATATTTGAGGTGAGAAGCTTCCATGGATTAGTGAGTTTCTACAAGAATTTCATTAGAAATTTCAATGGAATTTGTACACCAATGATGGATATGGTGAATAAAATACGCAAGTCTTTTAAGTGGACAGAACAAGCCGAGAAAATATTCAATATATTAAAGGAGAAGATAATAGAACAACTTCTTCTAGTCTTGCCATATTTCGGGAATACATTTCAAGTAAGATGTGATGCAAGTGGAGTTGCAATTGGAGCAGTCTTGAGAAAAGATAATAGGCTTGTTGCATATTTCAATGAGAAGTTGAACGTTATTAAGAGAAATTAATGCAATAATTCAATCCTTGAAGAAATGGAGGCACTACCTTGTTCCAAAAGAGTTTGTTTTGTATAGTAATAATCAAGCTTTACAATTCATAACCATATAGGAGAAGTTAAATCAGAGACATGCTAGGTGAATAAAGTTTATGCAAAATTTCACTTTTGTCATTCAACATATTTCTGGTAATGCTAAAAAAGTTGTTGATGCATTGAGCAGGAGATGTTTAATTCTGCAGGAATTTTAAGTGAAAACCTTAGGGTTTGAACACCTTAAGGAGATGTATTGTGATGATCCATATTTTAAAGAGGAATGTGAAGCATGTGCAAATCCTGTTCTCATACATAGAAGTCAGTGGACAAAGTATTTGATTCAAGATGGATTCTTGTTTAAAGGTTTCCAGTTGTGCATACCAAAGTGTTCAATGAGAGAGAATCTGTTGAAAGATAAACATAGTGGAGGTCTAGCCGGACATTTCGGTCATGAAAAGACATTTTCATAGTTGAACAGTTCATACTATTGGCAAGTTATGAGGGAATAAGTGAAGAAATTTTTGAACAAATGTATGATTTTCCAGTATGCAAAAGGAAAGAAGAAGAACATTGGATTGTATCAACCATTTCCTATTCTAGAGAGGCCTTGGGATGCAATAAGCATGGATTTTGTGTTGGGATTTCCAAGGAAACAAAGACGAAGTGATTCCATATTTGAGTTAGTTGATAGATTTTGAAATATTTATCCCATGCCAGAAAACTAATAATGCAACGCACATTGCAAATTTGTTTTTCAAGGAAGTTGCGAGACTTCATGGGTTGCCCAGTAGTATTTTTTTAGATAGAGATACCAAATTTGTGGGTCATTTCTGGAGAACGTTGTGGAAGAAATTGGGAACAAAAATAGCGTTTAGTTTTTCATATCTCCCTCAAATGGATGGATAGACTGAGGTGGTGAATCAGAGTCTAGGAAATTTATTGAGGAGTTTGGTCATTGAACATCATAGCCAGTGGGATCAAATTTTGTCACAAGAAGAGTTTTCATATAATGAATCAGTAAACAAAAGTACAAGAAATAGCCCATTCCATATAGTATATGGGATGAATCCAAGAGGCATAACAGAGTTGAGAGATATGGAGAAGAATGAATTCATAAGTGCTGGAGAAGAAGACTTCACTGCATAAATGCAGAAGTTTCATAATTAGATCAAAGAACAATTTCAAAGGAGAAACAACGAATATAAACGCAGAGATGATCAACATAGGAGAAAACTTCAATTTGAAGTAGGAGATAAATTTTTAGTACATCTCAGGAAGGAAAGGTTCTCAAGGGGAACATATAATAAGTTGAAGATGAAGAAGATAGGACCATGTAAGATCCTATTGGCAGCCAATTCACATTTCTATATTGTCCTTATAAGCTGCCTACACCAGTGTTTTGCAAACTTTGATTTTCGTCGCAATCCTCGAAAGAAAATAACACCATTATTTTTGTGCTATTTGCACACCTGCCTTTGTTCTTGTTTTCATGACTGCAAGTGTGAAAACTTTGATTTTGAAGTCATATTAAAATCGTCACTTGATTGTTATGGTCACTCTTGTCTATATGGTCATTGTGTTTCCAATTTAATTATAGTCGCATAGTTGACAAGACTCCAAGATATTTATTCATTTGGCATTTTTAATTGTTAATATGACTTCATTTTTACAAGACTGTGATGATATTCTTATGATCAAGTTTGTGCTGCATTGGTGGTTTGATTTCTATGTTCTTTCATCAATTTCGTTGGCACATTGGTTTCATGAAAACTCATTGGCGTTATGGTTATACCCTTGGTATAAATCATATCACACAACACATATTTCATATGATCGAACCCTTGGTATTGATTTCGATTCATTGTTTGGTTTTAAAGCTATGACAAAACTATTGCTCACGCAATTGTTTGGTCGACTTACCATAGGTTTCATTGATCGATCGAATGGCATGGTTTTAATATATACAATAGTGATTTGAAACGTTATGTGCGTCGTCGGTTGTATTGTGGAAATGACTGTTTTGCATGGACCAAAATAGCTCCACCACCTTCGCATATTCTGTCATTAATGCTTGTCCCCTATCCTGGTTTACCTATGTTAGTTTTCAGTTAAGCATGTGAGTGTTATGCCCCTGTGTATACTATGTTCAAACCCTGGTCTGTTCACCTCACTCACCGTGTGCTCCTGTCTATGGCATCGGTGGTGCGCATAGAGCCAAACAGTAGTCAAGCTATGTTACTATTTGATAATGCCCGTAAGGATTTAGAAAACAGTGGTTGGCTGGTGTTTATACAAAGGTTCGAGGGTTTCAACCCTTCGGTTGCCCAACAATTCTCCCTCACCTTTGACGGGTGTATGGCTAAAGTCGGTGACATACAGCTCGAGATCAATGAGGATTTCATAAGCTCTTCTACATGACTGGCAGCTACAGGCCAACGATGGTTTAAAAACTCCAAAGTTGACAAGGTGTCATGGCCATTACTATTCATATCAATAAAGGTTGTTTCCTATGATAAAGGTATGCCTATTTCTACCCTCAAACCCAGGTGGCACGATCTTTTGGTAATCATTAAACAATTTGTGACCTGTGAAGGTCGGTATGGCTTGGTTTTTCTGTATCACCTCCGGTTATTGATTAATTTCATGGGATATCCTTTGAACATGCCACATTACTTCTTGTGTAGTCTTTACAAGTTGTCTAAGAGATTCAAATGCAAGAAGGTTGATAGCAGCCTGTTTCACCACGGCTTAATTAAACTCATCATCGTCCACCATTTGAGCCTTCATCGCGATAATTGGCAAGCATTTCTATCTAGAAATGGCTTTGCTAATCTAGAGTCTGCTCAAATTGATAAGGCTGTGGTCAGTGAGACTTTGGATGGACTAGTTGTGCCACTGCATATCCTTCTACCCCCTGTCAAACCCTCGGTTTGCCCCGACTTGGACTTACCTGATGCCTTGGTTGACCTGTGCGCTAAGGATGATTTTAAGGTCGTCAAAATACCTGGGAGGAAGAAAGACAACAATGATACTACTGTCAACATAAAGGGGAAGAAAAATGCTCGATTGATATCGAGACTTTCCTGGAACAAACCTAAACAGAACATCGACCAAAATCCCATAGTGTTGAGCGAGGACTCTAACTCCAATATCGAGCGTTTCCTAGCTGAAGAGTACCCCTATTCTCATGGCCTATGATCTAAGAAACCCTATGACTATGTCTCTAACTTACCCCCTTGTCTCAAAAATGACCTGAATTACCCAGGAATCAAGTGACACATTGAAACCCCTGGTGACTTAAACAAACCCTCACCTGTTATGTCAAAGACCAAGCAATCATCATGTGTCCAATGTAACTCTTGGCTAGAGCGTTATTACACCGACGTTCCCCTGTTGCAATCAAAGATCAAATCATTAGAGGATAAATTCACCATGTTGTCAAAAGAAAGAGACAGGCTTCAGACCAGTGAAAAGAAACAAAAAACCACCGGTTCGATTGTCTTCAAGAACGTCGAAGCAGCAACGACCTTCGTCAATTCCAAATTATCATGACCGAGTTGTTTTCTGATTGTTCAGGTATGAATTTCAATATGAACTTTGTTGTCTAAGTTTGCTTGAATTAATATAACAGATTTGAATTAGCTATGTTCATTTTAATACATTCGAAATGATTATGTTATAGTTTGATCATCAAAAATGATTTTTGTTCTAGATCCTGTACAGTAGATTCATTTTACTAAATTCAAATGTAGCTATGATTTGGTTATGTGATTTTGTCATGCCTAGCTTAGTATAAACAATTGATTGGTTTTTTATTCTGTTTGGTTTGTTTCTGAATCAATTTTGTTCATATGATTAAGGATAGTCGATTTGGATTGATTTCGATTAGTTTCGTTTTCTTCTAATAGACTTAAAACAACCCTGTTGACTTCGATTTACCAGGAACGAATTTGTTTTCTATTGAATAAACATTATTGTTTGGGTTTTGATTACTTTCAACCTGTGCAAAAGATTTATTTTCTAAAAAATCGTGTGGATGTGTTGATTGATATGATTTTGCATAACGATTTTGTCGACCCCAAACTGTTTTGATTCATTCTTGTCTGATTTGATTTGTAAACGATTATTGCGTGCCATGATTAGCGTGATCGTTGGTATATGTTTGATACAATTCTATTAATTTGAAAAATGATCCTTTTGATTTCATTGTGATTTGACAATGATTTTGTTAATGGATGAGGCAACATAAACGATTGCATAAATGATTTGTTCAACCGGTTACAGTTTGTGTCAATTGGAATTGGTTCATGAAAGTGATTTCATTGTTGTCCAATTATCTAAGCGATTTTGGTTACCCGAATTGGTGATAACAAATTGAATAGAGTACATGTATCTCTGTCACCTTTCGATTGACCACGATTTATTTATTTTTAATTTGCATACAATTTTTGATTTGAATGATTCATTTGGTTTCTAATTAGTAATCAAATATTGGTTTAATAGTTTGAATATAATTTTTTAAGATTCGAATTGGTTTTAAAACGATTCTGTGTTCAATTTAGACCTGCTACTGTAAAGAACCTCCTCGTTATGACAACAACTCTGTAACAGGTGCAAAAAAAAAAATGTTTGAGGTGTGTGCGCGCGTGTACAAAAGGAAACAACCACACATTCAACTCTGCGTCGCCACCCGACGACGAATAAGACACAACCATGATGAACAAAACAAGACAACAAGGACACATGACAAGTAAATGCTTGTGTAACCAATGCTTAACGACAAGAAGTGAAACTGACTACCCGCCCATCCTACCCTGCAATGGTTAGGACCTCCAAGACACATAAGCAACACTCAAGCCTAGGTTCTCATCGATTTTAACCATTTAAGGTCTCAGGGCTGGCGACTGTTCTAAGGAGCATGGAGGTGTCTACATCCCTCCCGACATAAGCAACAATCCGACCAAGCTAAGGACAATCATCAGACCAACCCCAAGCAATAGACATCAACGTCACAAGTAACATAAATCCTTCAATTGCGAGCGAGAATTAGCAAACAAATACAACATTATGCATGGTGTGCAACCCAAAATATAAACACTTTAAACATTACTTCAATTAACTTTAAATTACAAGTGCGCAAGGTATCTGATATACATAAACTATCTAGCAGTAACCCACTCGGGGCACAACTCTTTTTAAAACCCAGGCGCGCTATTTAATTAATCATTCATTTAATAAAATCCAGGGCGTGGGAAGTGATATACATTCCAGGTCCTTTTAGGAATTCATGCATACACCAAGTCATTGTAAAACCATAACTATAATTATTCAACTTGGAAGTTTTCAATAAAGACCTGACTAAAATAATTACAACTCATAACACACCCCTTCTAGCTATTGCATTTAGAGAGTTTGTTTTCCATTGAAGCCTCTTCATCATACACCAATAACTAACAAACATAAGGCATAAGCTTATTATCATTCACCATTTACTAACTTAAATCAAAATGCATGTAAACTTTTATCATTCACCTTTAACTAACTTAAAGAAAATTACATGTAAACTTTTATCATTCACCTTTAACTAACTTTAAGAAAAAGTATGTAAACTTTTATCATTCACCTTTAACTAACTTCAAGCAAAAAGCATGTAAATTTTTATCATCCACCTTTAATCAAATCCTTGTCCCATTTATTTTAATAATAATTTATTATCCTAAATAAAGGCATTCATTGTTTTTTCTTTTTTTTTTTACACATCTGTCAAATTTGTAATTCTGGAATGACAATTAAGTTGCAGTGCCCAATTTAGTTTTCATAATACTATAAACCATACGACGAACAAGGGAAATCAAATCTAAATTCAACTAACACCCAACAATCATAACGATTTCACTTGGATTAGTAGAAATTTGATAGTGGATCATAAGAAATTAAATATTTAAATAAAACAATGCATTTTGTTGTGACTACTTAGCAATGATTCAATAATACAAATTCAAATGGTATGATAGTTTGGATGAGACTCATCAAGGTCAGCTTTGGATTTTCCAAACTTCATTGATGGTAGATTTTAAATATCAAGAGAAGTATATCCCACACAAAGCATAGTATACACCAATGACTAAAGGGCAGAGAGGGTTATTCAAGAAAATAACTTTCATACAAATGTTGGTGGAGATAAGGTTCCTCTTATAGGGTACTCTTTAATCAGCATATATGAAGGATACAGGGTCTAGAATCTAGCGAACAGAGGGCTCCCTTTTTACCTCTTCACACAGGAATGGTTCAGAACAATAACCCATAAATGTTATGAAAAAGCAAGGAGATAGTATTATAGACATATATAAAAGAAAGCTTTCCCATGGAATGTGTATTTATGGAGGAAATGTACAGCAAGCGCTTTGAGTCTCTTGTCGAAACCAGACTGGTAGAGGTTTGATGGGTAATCAGCTTTATGTTGCTATAGTCATGCAAATTTTATGGGCATTCAAGGAAACAAAAATACTTCCTAACAAACCTGACCAACTGTTGTGCTCAAACGGAAACTGAAGGATAAAGGCTAAGTGAAATGGAGGGAAAAATGTACGCTCAGACATAGCCAAGGTAAATCATTTAATCAATGAATTTTTTTTTTATTGAATTGTACTCCTCTCTACAATAGCAAATCGATCACACACCCTTTTCTATGAACTTGTAAATAGCTCTCAAACTTGTGCTACATCAAACAATTTATCCACTCATGATTTGTTATGAACTAGTCAAATCGGTTCCAATTTCGTGCATGAGAAGGGAATCTTCATAGTATTCGAACTAGCACAGAAAAATAAGCTAACTTCAAACCCTAATGATATTGTATCAATTGAAATGGAAGCCAGCAGTTAAATTCTAAGTTTCTGCTCGGAAATGAAGTTGCTCTTAACAGTCGATTGCCCATTATGCCACAAATTGAGTTCTCAGATCAATTATCAAAATGAAAATGCCCACGGTGATATACAGAACGCCCCCAGCAATAGAAAACTCCCATAGAATTTTATAAATGCCCACAGCGAATGAATTTGCCCACAAAGGAAAGAAAAACGCCCACAGAGAATGAATTCGCCCACAGAGAGAATAAAAACACCCACAGAGAATGAATTCACCCACAGAGAAAATAAAAACACCCATAGAGAATGAAATCGCCCACAGAGAAAATAAAACACCCACAGAGAATGAATTCGCCCCCAGAGAAAATAAAAACACCCTCTGTAATATTAAACGCCCGCGGAAATATGAAAACACCCACGGCAATATGGAAATGCCCAGATTAAAACTAAACGACCACAGTGATCTAAAACACCCAAATCAATAGAAAAACAAAACGCAAAGGAAGGGTTATTGACAATTGCAACTACCAAGTGGAGGAAAAAAATAACAACACAGTCAGCAATTTCATAAGTAAAAAGGCAGACCAGAATCAAAACACCTTTTTATTATTTAAATTTCAGAATGTCGTTGAAATGCAGACCTGTAATTCAATTCTTTTTATTTCCAGAATACAATGATAACAAACTCAGACAAGAACCCTTTGAGTTATCCCATGTCCAGAATACAATGATAAAAACACGTCATTCTACCCTTCCATTAATAAGCAAATCTACATGAATCCTAACACATTCTACTATAAAAATATGAAAGGCATACCTGTGCCCTTTCGCTTGCCTTGGATGACGTCCCGCACTCTGTGCCGCTCCCGCTCGCCGACCGTAGAGGCCTCACTGGTACCTCCCAGCAAATATCTAGGGGTACTCTTCTTCCCCCTTATCCCATCGAGCTGCAAAGGGGCCACACCCTATCCAGATGGTAGATCTAGCTTGCCAACTCGCCTCGCAAGGCTGAGCTACCACTCCTATCTGAGCTGGAAAATCCCAACTCTCCACAAGTAATCAGTCAAGTCACAAATTCGGCAGTGTAACATTATGCTAACAGTCGATCCCCTTCTTCCTCATCTCCCTTTTCTTTTATAGAGGTTTGAGACCC
>SNQJ01S0298528.1:0-10449 GCA_010110895.2 Picea sitchensis
AATATGTAGGATCATGCTCGACAGACAGGTACCATTTGGACCGGTACACATGGGGAGATGATCAGTTCAGACCTCCATGGGGCTGAAGAGCCCACCAGATGGATGTTGAGACCCCATCAGGGGGCAGAGACAGGATTGTGGTTGATTAGGGTCTTGCACCGGAGAAGCAGAGGACATTCCATCAGAGGCACTTTGGTGGAGCCCGGCCTAGGGGGAATGACCCCTTTTCAGTGGAACTTTGGCCTTGGAAGGCTCAGGACGTCCCCATCCTCACCATGACGTTATCGAGCTTCATGGGCATTTTTGGAGGCAGACTGGGCAACAATGGCATGTGTGGCATGTTGGAGAGGCCCCTGGGGGCTAACATTTTTCTCCTGGATGTCTCATTTTCCCTAGAAGGGGCTAGCGCTTCCCTTGAAGAGGCTTTTACCTTTTTTACAGCTCAGTTAGGGTTTTAATTTGACAATTTAATGTAAAAAACAGTATTATGGCCTTGTTGGCCTTTTTATGACCTAAAATTTAATTAAGGTCATTGATACAGTATATATTGAGGAGTTTTAGCCTCATTTTATCATAACACATCACTCACTCATTAGTGAGGTCTGATTTTAGCGCCCTACTTGGGTATTCTTGTTGGTTTAGTGAGGCGCACTTGTTGAAGGAAGGCATTTCTTGGCATTTTATGGTTTTTCTCTTGAAGGAAGGTGTTACAACTAGGGTTTGCATGGTTATTTCTTGATGAATTGTAAGTATTTTTCTAAAAAACTTCTTGATTGAATGGTTGTAGTCTTATTTTCTTACATGTATTCATAAATTTGTTGAATCAAAACCCTAGGTGACAAGCACACAAGTAGGTCCTTGTCTCATGTCCCCTAAAAGAGAATTTTTTAGCCATTGAAGAAGGAAGAAAGAGCCTAGCCATAGCTACACTCTCATTTCTTCTTCTCCCCGAGCTAGCCGTACTTTCCAGAAGTCAAGAAGGAGGAGACGACCCAGGCCTAGGTTATCTACACCTAGGGTTGTCCTTCTTCTAGGGTTTAGTGATAGAGCCTTGCTGTAGCAACACTCTCCCTCACTACACTCTCTTGTCTTGATTTATCTCTCATGCTAACTGTTTTTGCCAAGTTAACCTAAGGAAGGAGGAGAGAGCACGAGGCCTTTCTTTAGCAACACCAGAGTGAGCCTCTCTCCCCTAGGGATTTGATTCTGGGGCCCTGCCATAGAAACACTTCAGAACCTTTCCTTCTAGTCCTTAGTCGTCCTCCTTCAACCCTTGCGTCCTCTATTAAATTGACTCCATTATCCCAAAGGCACTGATCTTAGACCTCCAACGTTGAAGTGAAAGTGATCAAACAACTCTCAAAATCTTTTTTAAGTTGAAACCCTAACTAACTGCTAACCCTAAGTTGTTGATGTCACACCTGAATATTTCACTTTATGCAGCAACGTCTTGTTTTAAGAGAAATTGAATGGTGATTTAGGCATTAATTGATGGTGTGTTGATTTTTTACATTGAATGCCATGTCATTTCAGTATCTATTGAGGAAGTGATATTAATTGCATTGCTATATTGATAAACATTGACTTCATCAATATTTATTGCCATAATTGCTTATTTAAATATCAAATAGTCTTATGAAGTACTAACCCATTGAATTATAGCTTGCATATATTGGTTCGCTGTTGCTTTGTTCCGGGCAGGTGTTCTCCTTTGGGGCTTCACTTCGTTATTGGATGTTTAGCCGAGACTATCTATTTTGGTGGTAACCTGTGAAGGGGGGAATTTACCTTTGTCCTTTTAACTTTTTCCTTTTCAAAAGTCTAGGTTACCGGGGACATCTCCCCTGGGCCTGACCTCCCTAAAGAGAAAGAACCTCCCCATCGTGGTGACGTTGGGTGGGATAGGTTCCTGTTACGCCAGTTTGACCTCCATCTTATAGCCATTTGACCTAGCTACAAACTGTACGATAACACTGTTATCGCACAATATTTACTTGCCCAAAGCCTAAGGCAAGCAAATGAAATATTGGCATAACAGGGAGTGACCTATCACTGTCACCTTAATAGGAAACCCCTTTCTGTTTAGGAGCATATCAAGATTTACCCCAGGGGAGACGTCCCCAGTGACCTAAAGGGCTGATGAAACTAAAGCAAGGATGCTAGAATACCCCCCTCTCACTGGTCACTCAAGTTTAAAGGTTCTTAGGTCTTTGGGAGATGAAGCAAGAGTGTAAAAGAAGTGTACCTTCCCAGAACAAGACAACAAATGAAAAATATAGCAACTTTCAAGTACCAAATGATATCAGTGCTTCATAAGACCATGAACCTTTGAAAAATAAGCTAGTTGATGTAAAGGTGCAGCAATATAAAAGTTTATAACAGCAATAAGTATTTTGTAACAACTGCAATAAATATGCCTCGGAATTGCTTGAAAAGAGAATGAAAAGGTAGATTTAACTAAGCAGAATGATAATAAATTGTCACAAGCAAATTTAGCATTGTCTAGCTAGCATTAAATGTCAATTTTGCAGTGAACTTGCTACAGTTAGATGGTTGTAGCAATCTTTTGTAACAACAACAAGTATTAGTGTTCAGAATTGCAAGAAAACACCATATAAACTTAGCATTTATCAAGTAGATTGTTTGTAAATTATCACAAGCAATTTCTGAGTGAGTTAGATGCAAGTTATGTGAGTGTATGCAGCAAATTAATGTAGATTAGTATGGCTGTAGCAAAGATTTGCAACAGCAGTAGGTTAACTAGTGAATTAGTCTAGCTTAGGGTTAGTAGAAGTTATCAAAAGCTTCAAGGAAGAGAGTTTGAGTGTTTGTTTGATCAATCATTCACTAAAGCAAGTGGACTAGTGCCTTTAACGGGTAATGGAGTCCATAGGTGACAGTTTTCTGTTGGAAGCAATAACAAATGATTATACTTTTCTATGGAGAAGAGATGGATGAAGGAGGTGTTGGCATTTCAAGCTAACCTCAAGCATCCAAACCCTAAAGACAAATTCACTAGAGAGTAAGCAATTTTAGGCCCTAGCAAATCTTCCTTCCTTAAACTTGTTGAAAAGTATTAAGGGAAACAATAACTAGACAATGGCTTCTAAAGAGCTAGCATTTAGGGATTTAGAAGTTTATCTAAGTTAAATCACCTTAGTAAAGTCTAGCAAATGAAGAGAAAAGAAGTAGTAACTTAAGTCCTTTACTCCTAGGGTTTGTCAAGCAAGCAATTTCATAATCTTTAACATGAATAAGAAAATATACCATAACCATTCAAATGAAAAGAAGAATTGCAAATTTACTTACTTCACCAAGAATAATCAAACAATAAAACCCTAGATTGTCAAGTAACTTCACCAAAAATTATCCAAGTTGTAAATTTTTAGCCTCCAAGACAAGTGTGCCTCCCTATTTCAACAAATAACTCGCAAAAAGGGCGCAAATTTTAGACCACACCTATTGTGTGATGAGTGATGATGAAAAAATAAGAGTACTTTCTCTTTATTTATATAGTACTAATGACCTTTAATTAATTTTAGGTCAAATAAAGGTCGACCTGGCCTAATTACATCAAAATCCAGTTTTTTACATAAATAAATAATTAACCCCTGAAAGCATCTCAATGGTGGTGTTGAGCCCCTAAAGTGGAACGTTGGTCTCCAAAAGCAGAACATTTATCCTCCAGAGGCCCTGGATTATGCCCACACGTGCCAACCAACTCACAACTGCCCTCAATATGCAAACCCTAGCTCTAAATGACATACAGGGTCATAATGGTGACGTCATGGGCTCTCAAAGGTAAACGTCAAGGTGGAAGAGCAAGATCCCCCTAGGTCTAGGTATGTGAGAGTGTCTCCAAGGGAAATGTCCTTCTTTCTTCCTGGTGCAAGTCTCTGATGTTTTCTTGCCTCTAGTTGGGGTTACAACATCCATCTATGGGCCTTCATCCCCATGGAGGTTCAAGCTAATAATTCCCCCACATGTACCTGTCCATCGGGAAAATTCCTGCAGCAACACCAAGTATGCCCTCCAAGGGTTTATAAGTCACAAGGATCATAACATGTAAATCACATCCAATAATTAAATTACCCAAACATGTGCATCAAACCCCCCTTTACCCAAAGAAATTCTCAAAGACGTTATGCAATTTAACAAGTCAGGTTTGGAGAAGGTCTCAAGGTGTCCTATTAGGCTAATCCTCCTTAAGTTTGGGGTGTTTCTTAGGTGAGAACCAATCTAGGTCATGTAAGTGGGTGAGGTGGGGTGGAATAAGTGTTTGGGCATGGGGTGCAGTGATAACAGGGAAATGTAGATCTTACCTGTGGGTGCCTTTGTAGAGGGCAAGTTGTACCTTGTCATAGATGTCATTTTTTATTAGCCCCTTCAATGCCTTTTATTCTTAGCTTCATTGCTTTTGATCTTTTGTTTTTATGCTTCAAGGGAAGAGTTGAGGGATATTGTCCTGGCTTGGTAACCAAAGGTGACAACATTATCCACAAACATTTCACGGAGATGAGAAGGTTGGCTTGTGATGATACCCCCTTTCTCTTGGCTATGCCACCAAGAGCCACTACCTTGGTTTGGTGACCAGATAGATGGTAGTGTCATGCTGCTACATGCCCATGGTCATAATAGTCCAGCTTGTGATGAGACCTCCTATCCACCAATTAATACCTTGAGTGTTTATTTATCTTATAGGTTCCCTTTTAGTTTTCTTACTGAGAAACTTTTTACTTCTTTCTCGAGAATCTCTGGGCGAAGCTTCTCAAAGGTTTCATCTTTGGCTTTTAAATCTTGCCAACTACTTTTACCCTCTGGGCCTTTATTGCCTTCTTCCCACAAGGCAAGGTACAACCCTTCCTAGTGTGGCAAATCCCAATGCCCAAACAAAGGTAGGGGGAGATGAGAGGAATAAAGATGGAAAGTGGTAAGTATGGGGGGAACAGACTCATACCTTTTAGGAACCCACCCAGTAGCAACCCATCCTAAAGGGATATCGACTTACTAGGGCATCATGTCACCTTTCCAGGTATGAACAAGTTAAAGAGCATAATTTCCAAGAAAACGTTATGAAATGAAGGAGAATTCAATGCAACATATTCAAGTGCTTCAATAATTAGAGTGACACATACCATGATACCCAGATTCATTACCTCATAGAGCATGACTTACTGCTACTTCAAGACCAGGCTGGTGGGATGGATACTGTTGTTGTTGATAAATGGGCTACACTGAAGAAAAGACGGGCCCTCTGGGGCCACTCTCAAGTCATCCGGCTCTCGGCACTCCATGTCTATGACCTGTGGGCCTCGAGACATGATCTCCTTAGTTATCCCTAGGATAGGGTATAACAGTTCATACAGCCAGAAAGGGCGCATCTTGCTAGAGAGGGCAACACATACAACTGGGATTCTTTGGTATCTTCTGTATTCAGCTTAGGGGACTCCTGAGAGTTCATATCTCTTCCTATCTATTGTATTTTGGAGGTGTTATAGCACAAGTTGTAGGTTGGGAAAATCCCGACCCAACCACAAAAAGAAAGTGCTACAACTTGGGAATCCTACACCCAATGTCACCTCGATGTAGGTCCCGCACTTGGGGGGTGACTAAGGTCACTCCTCGGAGGCGATCCCGGAGACCCTAGGGGGAATGATAAGGATGAAGGGAAGTGTAAGGAGAAGTCCCCCGTAAGGTCAAGTGATGGAAGAACAGATTGGTTAGGAATGGTAAGTGAAGAGAGGTAAATGGATACCAAGTGAAGAGATAGTTTTCGGTGCAGCTGTACCTGCCCGAAACACAAGAAAATACACCTTGCAATGTTATGTGTTAGTGTGGATCAGCAAGTTAAGATTGTTGTCCCTAATTTGAAGAAGAGGATGACAATTTATATCAACAAATGAAGTATACAAACCACCATATAAAGCACAAGATCAATTGGCAATATCATCAATGAATTTAGAAATCAATTATGACTTGAGCATAGCACTTTAAGACTGAATAAAGAAAGTTGTTATAAAATGATTTTTTGTAATGTCCCTTTCCAAATAGGAGCTCCAGAGAGGAGGCTTAATGATCTAAACAACACTGTTAGATTATAGTTAGGGTCGTGCAGGGGTAAACATGGTTAGTAGAGGCCACTTCAGCTGAGGGTGTTATAATTCGAAAGTGACATTGAGCTAAAAGTGACTAAAAGTGATTTTAAGTCCAAGTGAGCTAAAAATAGAAAAGAGAATCTAAAAATAGGTCAACAACAAATTAGGGTTCCGAGAAGCTATAAAGGAAGGGTAAAGAAACCTAATTCGCCATTATGCATATTTTGACTTGTCATTGAGGAGAGAGGCGCATCTCAGGAGACATAGCTCAGTGGATTCCAGGAGGAATACACCAGTGGTTGATTTTGCTGTGGAGAGACACACCCTAGTCACCAGGGGGATCACACTGGTCTTCCATCAGTCTTCAAAAACAATTACACATATTTCCAGCAACAAGGGTGCACTTATTCAGGGTGAGGGCACAACTTCTGAGGAGGTTTAGTGAGTCGACTTGTCCCATCCAGGGAGAATCCAATGATTCCCTTCTGACCCAGTTGAGAGGAAGGAAAGGTGCATCTATTGCCCAGTTTCTCATCAAATTTCGACGGAGAAATCATCAGGGGCACATTTTCTAGCTGTTGAGGGTGCGATAGTTGGGGAGGACACATTTGGGGTTCCCGAGTGATCACCAGATCAGATCTAGGGAAATCCTTCCGACCCATTTCTAAGTATCCTAGGGATCTCAGTTTGAGACCCTTATCAGCCAATCCCGATAGGGGAATCACTAGGGTGTAGTTTCCATCATCAAAGGGGTGCATTTCCCCAGGGGGATCCATTCGAGGTCCAGACATATCAGCAGAGGGCCGATTGTTAGCAAATAAGTCACCAGGACTGAGAGAGAGAGCAGGGTGCACTGATTGCGACAGTTTCTAGGAAGATCCAAGGGGTTTATCCACCAGGGCGAACTTTCCAGTCTTGCAGCAATTGTCGTAGCTTGTAGCAGATCTTACATCTCATCCATTGATCCCGTAGCCTACTTCTAGTATCGGGTATTATTGTTTTAGTTTGCTTGTTGTATTCCGGATAAGATCCTTTTGTCATTGATCTAGCCGAGTGATTTATTTTATTCAGTCGCATTCGACATTGTACTCCGTAGAGATATCATAATATATGGTTTACAATCTTCTGTCTCATTTACTATCTGTATGCTCATTTATATGCTGTAAACAATTAATTTAACTACACCAAGCAAACAAAAACAATCAACTGAAATGCATCCAAAAACCCCCAGTGTATCCGATTAGACCATAGACATATCAGATTAGCAACATTTCCAAGACTAGCCGGATCTAGGATATTACAATGGTATCAGAGCTTTCTTCCTGCCAGGATGTGAAGAAAGTACTTCTCATGACCCCATGATTCCGAGAACAGGTGAAGAATACCTAGAGGGCCGAGGAAATATTGGGGACGAGTACATTCAGTACCGCAAAGGTCATAGGAGAGACCGGAGAGACAATAACAGAAGAGACTAGACTCCCTTCCACACTCAGTCTGATACAGAGCCAAAATAGAGGACAGAGAGCATATCATCTCTGACACAAAGGAAGAGATAGAGAGGAGTATGGGTGACAGACAAGAGACTCTAGAGGGTAGGGGGAAAGTCCCTGAGACACATCCGGACAGTACGCAGTCCATCTTGAATAACCTAGCCAGAGGACAAGTGCTAATGCTGCAAGAGGAGTGAGTGGTTCAGGAGGACACCAAGGAGGTGGGGCCAATGGCTCCAGTGGATCTCAGGGCAGAGCGAGTGCACACCCTTCACCTATCAAAGCATATACATCATCTAGGAGGATTCCCCGACCTTTATATCCATAGTTCCAGGGGGGGAATAGTTGGGATATTTTGGGCATGCAGGCGGAAAACTAGGTTAGGGACAGGCAATGCCACGGGACCCATTCAGAGAGTACATGGGTGACTAATTGGAACTAGGACCGGAATTCCATGCAGACATGAGTTTGCTAGACTATTGTTTGATCAAGTATCGGAATAGACCCCGAGAGGCACAAAGGGGCAATGGGAAAACTCAAAACATGGATTTCATCAAGAAAGTGGGGCAGTTGAACATTCCTACTTTCGACGGATCATCACGATGCTCAGCTCATGCATGGGTACAGAAGCTTGACACATATTTCAAGCTTAACCCAATGACAGAGTCAGAAGCCATCAACTTCTCCACCTTGCATTTGGATGGGGAGGCCCACAAGTGGTGGTACCATGGGCTGGTCACCTTGGGTCACAACCACATTACTTCATACTTGGAGTTCACTGAGAGGTTGATGGAGAGGTTTGACAGGAGAGATCCAGAGCTCCATTTCAGGGACCTTACACAGTTGAGACAGACAGGATCAATTGAGGTCTTCATCAAAGAGTTCTAGCGGAAGGTAGTGGTCGTATCCGAATATATCAGAGCACATATTTGGGATGGGTTAAGGGTTTCAAGCCTCACACCCTACAAGAGACCATTGTGCGCATGAGAGACATGGGGGACTCAACATTGAAACCAAAAACCGTTACCGAACCCTTTTGTACTACAAAGAGACAGGGATCAGAAAAATCCTCAAAGGGAATGGAAGGGTAAGACCAAGTTGGATGATGACACCAGACAGGAGTTGATGAGGAAGAAGATATGATTCTCTTACAGAGACCCTTGGGTTCCAGGCCACAGGTGCATGGGGAAGGGAGAGATCCATTATATTGATGTAGCAGTAAACACTGTGGATAGTGAGGAGGAGCAGGAAAATGGATCCACTAGCTCAGAGGAGGATCCATCACAGACAGAAGAGCAGCCTCCACGGAGACCACCGACACTGGCAGGGACCCACCCACTGGTAGCACCACATCCTCCTGAGCAGGCTAACGTATGGAAACCAGCAAAGGGAGGAGTTATAGCGACCCTTTCTGGTGTTCCCAGGTATGACACCCTTAGGATTAGAGGCACTATTCAAAGAGAGTGGGGAATCACCCTAATCGATGGTGGGGCCACCCACAACTTCATTGATGCTTCATTGGTATCGAGGCGATCACTTCAGATAGAGGAGTTTGAGGGATTTGATGTCGCAGTAGTAGATGGCCATACAGTGGAGTGTTTAGATAGAGTCTCGGACTTGGAGATAAAGTTAGGTAACTACACCATGAGAGATTATGTATTTGACCTATCGGACACATATGTGGTGTTGGGAGTCCATTGGTTGATCACCTTGGGAAAAATCACCACCAACTACCAAACCTTGGAGATGGGGTACAAGGACAGTGATGGGAAGATTCTGAGGGGCATGTCGACAGGGGCACCCATGACAGTTTCGGCCAAGAGGATGGAGAGGATCTTCAAGCATGGGGAGGTATCATATGCTACATAGTGCTTGATCACTACACAGAAGGATTCAGAGGGTCGACAACAGTATCAAACAGAGATCATGAACTTGTTGGGGAGACATCAATAGGTTTTTGGTTCGATTCCACTAGGGAGACCACTGAACAGAGGGTTTGAGCATACTAATGAGCTGGAGGAGGGGGCCAAATTGATGATCACACCACCCTACCATCATCCTAGGAGGTTCAAGGTTGAGATAGAGAAAGAAATTAAGGAATTGCTAGCGATGGGACACATCAGACCGAGAAGCAGTCCATTCGCTTCTTCAGTTGTCTTAGTTCTGAAGAAGGATGGTACCATGAGGATGTGCATTGACTACCGAGCCTTGAAAAAGAAAACCATCAAGAACCGGTATCCTATCCATCGCATCGATGAGTTGAAGGATGAACTGCATGGAGCAGTTTTCTTCTCGAAGATTGATCTACGCTCTGGATATCTGTTGATATTATGGTAGTTGCGGGAGGTATTTAACTCCACATGTAAACCTGACGAGGATATAATACTCCGGGAAGCAAGAAGAAACCCTAATGAGTTGGCTAATAACCCTAGAAGACTTGTCGGCTCAAGGAGATAACGTATATTAGGTTATTAGCCTCCAAGAGAAGAAGTCGTCCATAAATAATAATATATACTGAGCAGACAGATACCCAGAATGAGAAGTCGGCCCAGGCAGTTAGCCAAAATTAGTATAAATACAGGAGGCCAGTTCTCATTCTGGCAAGCAGTCTCAAAATTGCAGAGCAACAACTTGTGCGCACTGCAATGCCCAGTCTTGTGCGTAGGTTTGAGGAGAGCTGCCATTGCAGCTGCTGTAGCTAGCAGATCACATTTGGCTTGGACTATATCTTTGTTAGGGTTTGGACTATCTGATCAGCTCTTGTTGGTGCACTATCCTTGGGGAAAGGTGCGTTGCCCTTTGTTTGGCTATCTAGCCTAGGGTTTGCTTCCAGAGTGATTCTCTGTCAAGGTTAAGGTGCTCGA
>SNQJ01S0298529.1:0-10449 GCA_010110895.2 Picea sitchensis
TTATGTTCTGCATATTTTATATATTTGGTATCTTGCACCCCAATACCACTAATCCTACTTCTCCCACTATGCCCACTTTCAAACAACCATATTATTCTACTAATACTACTCCCAATTTATCCAAGGCCACATCTTCCAACCCTGAAATGATTGATCAAACACCAAAAATCAATATTTCGTCCACACCCCTGACCAGGTTGGAATATTATTTCCTGGAAGTTCTGAAGAAGACAAAAGATAACATTTCCTTGTTTGAGCTTATGAAGATTCCACAAATTCAAGAAAATTTGATTAAGACTCTGCAAGGGTGATGCAGGAGCATCGCTCCATGTCAGTCAGCCAGCCACGCCAGCAAATTCAAATCGCATGCTAAAAGAGAGGCGCAGTCCTCATTCAAACTTGAACTGAATGTAATTAAATGTCTTAGGCTGGTGAGCCATGGAAGTCATGCCTTTGAGCAGGCATTAGGTAGATCGGCTTTAATGCAAGATCGGCTGAGATCTAGATCCAGATGTTGGACTAGATAGCCATTCAATGTAATTTATTAGAGTAGGTAGACCTGGAGGGAAGCGCTCGATGAGACCCTCAGGTAAAAGAGATTTTCAGATCTCATTTTGAGTCAGTGATAGGAGAGTAGAGAAGAGCTGAGGAGAGCTCGAGAACACCTTTGTAAAATACAGGCATTTGCCATTTAATATAATCAGAAGCAGTTTTTCCTACATGTTATTCTGTGTTATATGGATGTATGTGTGTGTTCTCTATGTAGGTTTCCAATGTATGTTATGTTGATGCATTATGTAGGAGTTCGTTTGATTTTAGGTTGAAGGTCTTTGAGGCTTCACGCCAGGAGGGTGTGACAGAACGTTGTGGGTTCTGAGAGTCGTTCACAGAGGATGCACTTCTGAACTCTACGGAGTCAAACAAAGACGTGCTGAGGCACAGGACTGAAGTCAACAACTCAGGAGAAGGAAGACCTGTGAGGTTGTTGAACACCTCAGGAGGCAAGGTTGTGTATCTGAGACATAGTTGAAGACCAGAATCACTGAGGATTCTGTAGGAGCTCTGTCAGGTAGGCATTGAGCGTAAGCACGAGGTGCTAGAGGAGGAACTCTGCTGAGAGTTGAAGATAGAAGATCAGAGTCACTGAGGATTATGTGAGAGCTCTGCCAGGTGGGAATCAAGTGAGTGCATAAGTGCACAGGAGAACAGAACCGTTGAACGTTTTGTGGAAGGAAGACACTCTGCCAGGAGGGCATCGAGATATTTTGCAGACGGCACAGCAGAAGAGGACTCTTTTGAGTTATGTAGTTGAAGGAAGAATCCATTGGAGGCTCTTCACAGGGTTACTGAACACCTTGAAAGGCTCAGCAAGAAGGTTATGGAGCTCGCAGAGGAAACAGACAACAAAGGGCTGGACCTTTGAAGGATTGAAGCTCTCCCAAGTCTAGGAAGAAACGTCGCGGGTTGGCGAAAAGGCGAAGGAATCTCGTGGGGAGATACTCTTTTCATTTCGTGGATTTCCCAAGGAAGAACGAACGGTCAAAATATTCTGAAGAGATTTCACGAAGTTCTGAGGATCGTTAGATCTTGCAGAGGTGCAAGAAAGTTACGGAGAGAAGGTCCGAAGAGTTTGACGCTCAGGGAGGAGCATAGCAGCCATTGGATCGGCTGATAGAATCTGGGCCGTTGGTTTTTGAGTCCAAGGAGCAACCGGAGGAGAGCGCACAAGGAGAACAAATCTGGGTCGTCAGATCTGGGGTAGATACCCAATAGCCGTCAGACCTGTAGGAAGTTGCACGGAGGTTAATCTTTAGTGAACAACAGGGGAGAAATCCCGACAAGGATTTGGACCGTTCGTGGGAGCGGACACGTGTCACGAGATTACCCACATCGGGGACTCAGACATCAGAGGTTGGAAGAGGAAGCCATTCGACTTCCCGAGCACTGAAATGGCTAGAGGATTGTAGTCGTCCATCTGAAGAGGACAGGTGTCAGAGATCGAGAGATCTCGCGAACTCGGGAGTTCACAGGGTGAAAGCCCAAATATTGGGTATTCAAAGTCGCGAGGCGTGAGGACGCGAAGCGGCGAAGGAGCGAGAAGATCGGAGTCGTCCATATGAGAGGACAGGTGGCAGAGATCAAGAGATCTCGCGAACTCGGGAGTTCGTAGGGTAAAGGCCCAAGTATTTGGTGTTAAAGGTCGCGAGACGCGAGGTCACGAAGCAGCAAAGTGGCGAGAGGTTGTGAGCCGTCCATCTGAAGAGGACAGGTGTCAAAGATTGAGAGATCTCGCGAACTCGGGAGTTCGCAGGTTGAGAGCCCAAACATTGGTTACTCCAAGTCGTGAGGTCACGAGGAAGCGAGAGAAGGACAGTCGTTGGATCCGGATCATAGGAGGACCGTTGGATCCGCACGTGGTATCGCGTATCGGAGTCTCGCAAGAAAAGGTCTAAGATTTTGGACGCGGGGATCGCGAGGTTGCGAGAAGGCGAAATCCCGACAGCTGGAGGTAGTGTGGGCCATAGCGGAGACGGCGAGTGGAGTATAGATGGCACGAAGAGATCATCTCGGGATCTCACTGCGAGAAGTCCCGAAATATTGGCGTTAGGATTCGCGAGTTGCGAAGTGCCAAGGAGCCGAGGTTCATTTGGACGCCGAGTCGCGAAGTGCCGAGGAGCCGAGATTTTTGTGGACGCATGGTAGAACGTAAGGTTGGATCGCGCGGCCGATGGGTGGACACGTCGCTTGGAGAAAGAAGTCAACATCCCATTGAATTCTCGCAACTCAGAACTCGCGGACTAGGAGGGTGAAAACTCGACGGTTCAACCGGTGAGGTTGCGAGGTTGCGAGGTTGCGAGAGGCGCTAACAGTTAAGCCTAGCCCACGGTTGTATGTGGAAGGAGCTACACCCATATCGCCAGATCGGGAATTCTCGCATCTCGGGGATTCGCGGAATGAAAGGGTGAAAGCCCGATGGTTCAACCCGCGAGATTGCGAGATTTCGAGGTAAGGCCACGGTTGTGGAGGTAGTGGTCATATGGTTGGGAGCTGAGCCGGGAGGGCCAGTGCGTAAAGAAAAAGGAGCTCATCGAAGAATCGGAGGTCGGGAGTTGGAGAGTACAGTGACTCTCGACAGCGGAAACCCCGAAACCCCGATAGTGAGTCGGAATAACCACGGCTAAGTGCAGGGGCCGAGAAGGAGGAAAAGAAAGGACCTGTGGACTGGGTCAAGTTTTCATCAGAGATTCCACTAGAGGAATCTAAGAGTCGCTTCAGCTCAGATGCAGAAGGGATTTGAACGATCATGTAAGCAAGAGGTCACAGAGGGAGACCCTGCGGGGTGACAGGTCGGATGATCTCTGTGTCAAGTGGTATCAGAGCTGAAATTCATGTCTGTATATTTCAGGCAGGAGGGGAACAGAGGAGGCCGAAAGAAGACAGAGCACTAGAGGACTCTGTAATGATTGTTTGTAGGTAGGCAGTAATCAAGGAGACAGTCAGCAGGATTGTAAGATGAAGCTGAGCACTCAGGATTTCAGGAGTGGCAGCAGCAGATCTGTCAGGGTGGCAGACAGGAACAGCAGCATGGCTACTGAAGGCCATAGGCGCGCTGGGAAAAAGAGCAAGGCAGAAAAACTTGCAGAAATGGATAGATAATTTGATAAAGACCTCTACGAATTAAAGGCAGACATAGAGGATTTCGAACTGCGGATGCGGCAGGATAGAAGGAGGAGACGGATGCATGAATTGCCCATGAAGAAGGCAAAAGTGAAATGGCCAATCAGAGAGTTGATGGTCATGGGACAGCGCAGGTTGTTGAGAAAATGGTTGAGGTATGATGAAAACCTCAAGGCCACAGAGGAAAAGATGGTTGAGGTATGTAAACCGGAGACTGGGAGAGGTCTCGATGATTGGGATGCTGGAGAATTTGAAATGAGGTCGTCTGATGATCTCAAAGACTGCCAGGAGGGCAGAGCAGAAGAAATTCCAGATTGCCATGAGGGCAACAACTTGAGATCAGTCGGGGATCTCACGGACTGTCAGGAGGATAGTCGAGGAATTTCAAATTGTCGGGAGGGCAATGATGAGAGATCGTTGAGGGATCTCGAAGACTGCCAGGAGGGCAGTGGAAGCATTTCAGACTGCTAGGTGGGTAGAGATGAACATTCGAGACTGTCTGAAAGTCTCATGGACTCGGAGGAGAGTTCAATTCAGCAAGGAGTGTTGATGAAGGTGGGATCGGTTGATCTCATAGTCTGCCAGGAGGGCAGCAGAGACATCCCATATTGCCAGGTGGGCTGGGATGAGCAGATGAGACTGTCTGAAGGTCTCATAAACTCAGAAGTGAGTTGGGATTAGCCAGAGGAGCTGACAGAGCAGATGAGACTGTCTGATGGTCTCATAAATTCAGAGATTGACTTGGATCAGCAGGTGCAGCTGACAGAGGTAAAGGATCAGGATGATATTCTGATGATTGAGGGAATTGAAATATTCCTACCATCTGCCCAGGAGGAGGCAGAAAATTTTGTTGCAAATGATACAACAACAGCAGGGGAACAGTCAGCTATGACTGTCAGAAAAGAAGAAAAATGGGAGCAGACTTTGGAAGCTGCCCAAGAAGACGAAGAAGAAGAAGACGAGCATTCTGAGGAATGGCTCGATATTTTCAGCCAGGAAGTTGAAAAGAATGCAACAGAGGAGGTTGCAGAAGCAGAGGAGGAAGAGGCAGATAGCATTTACTTTGCTGATCTGTGGGATCAATTTGAAACCCTAGAGGAAAGGATAAAAGTGCAGGGAAGGCACATCCAACAAGTGAAGTTGGAAATAGATGAGGAAGGCGTGGGAGATCATGATGATCTGCCCAATGGCCAGAAATTTTTGCAGCTGAGGAGACTGCAACAACAAGACCAGCCAATGGAGCAACTGGATGAAGTGATAGAGGACATCAAAACGCTGATGTTGAGATCAGCAGACACTACCAGCAGAAAAAGGCTGAGCAGAAGAGAAGAAGCAGTAGAAGCAGCAATAGAATGGAGCGGATGGAAAGCTCCAAAGACTTGTTTGGGATCCAGGGGGATTTCCAACAGCCTAGGGGGAAGCGCATGAGCAGGAGCTCATGATTTTGCAGCTGAGGAGTATGATGCAGGAGCATCGCTCCATGTCAGCCAGCCAGCCACGCCAGAAAATTCAAATCCCACACTAAAAGAGAGGCGCAGTCCTCATTCAAACTTGAACTGAATGTAATTAAATGTATTAGGCTGGTGAGCCATGGAAGTCGTGCCTTTGAGCAGGCATTAGGTTGATCGACTTTAATGAAAGATCGGTTGAGATCTAGATCCAGATGCTGGACTAGACAGCCATTCAATGTAATTTATTAGAGTAGGTAGACCTTGAGAGAAGCGCTCGATGAGACCCTCAGGTAAAAGATATTTTCAGATCTCATTTTGAGTCAGTGATAGGAGAGTAGAGAAGATTCGAGGAGAGCTCGAGAACACCTTTGTAAAATACAGGCATTTTCCATTTAATATAATCAGAAGCAGTTTTTCCTGCATGTTATTCTGTGTTATATGGATGTCTGTGTGTGTTCTCTATGTAGGTTTCCAATGTATGTTATGTTGATGCATTCTGCAGGAGTTCGTTTTATTTCAGGTTGAAGGTCTTTGAGGCTTCACGCCGGGAGGGTGTGACAGAACGCTGCGGGTTCTGAGAGTCGTGCACAGAGGATGCACTTCTGAACTCTACGGAGTCAGACAAAGACGTGCTGAGGCACAGGACTGAAGTCAACAACTCAGGAGAAGGAAGACCTGTGAGGTTGTTGAACACCTCAGGAGGCAAGGCTGTGTATCTGAGACACAGTTGAAGACCAGAATCACTGAGGATTCTGTAGGAGCTCTGCCAGGTGGGCATTGAGCGTAAGCACGAGGTGCTAGAGGAGGAACTCTGCTGAGAGTTGAAGATAGAAGACCAGAGACACTGAGGATTATGTGAGAGCTCTTCCAAGTGGGCATCGAGCGAGTGCATAAGTGCACAGGATAACAGAACCACTAAACGTTCTGTGGAAGGAAGACACTCTGCCAGGAGGGCATCGAGATATTGTGCAGATGGCACAGGAGAAGAGGACTCTTTTGAGTTCTGTAGTTGAAGGAAGAATCCATTGGAGGATCTTGACAGGGTTACCGAACACCCTGAAAGGCTCAACAAGAAGGTTGCGGAGCTCGTAGAGGAAACAGACGGAAAAGGGCGGGACCTTTGAAGGATTGAAGCTCTCCCAAGTCTGGGAAGAAACCTCGCAAGTTGGCGAAAAGGCGAAGGAATCTCGTGGGGAGATACTCTTTTCATTTCGTGGATTTCCCAAGGAAGAATGAACGGTCGAAATCTTCTGAAGAGATTTCGCGAAGTTCTGAGGATCGTTAGATCTTGTAGAGGTGCAAGAAAGTTACAGAGAGAAGGTCCGAAGAGTTTGACGCTCAGGGAGGAGCATAACAGCCATTGGATCGGCCGATAGAATCTGGGCCGTTGGTTTTTGAGTCCAAGGAGAAGCCGGAGGAGAGCGCACAAGGAGAATAGATCTGTGTCGTCAGATCTGGTGTAGATACCCAACAGTCGTCAGACCTGGAAGAAGTTGCACGGAGGTTAAGCTTTAGTGAACAGCAGGGGAGAAATCCCGACAAGGATCTGGACCGTTCGTGGGAGAGGACACGTGTCACGAGATTACCCACATCGGGGACTTGGACATTGGAGGTTGGAAGAGGAAGCCATTTGACTTCCCGATCAGCGAAATGGCGAGAGGATTGTAGCCGTCCATCTGAAGAGGACAGGTGTCAGAGATCGAGAGATCTCGCGAACTCAGGAGTTCGCAGGGTGAAAGCCCAAATATTGGGTATTCAAAGTCGCGAGGCGTGACAACGCGAAGCGACGAAGGAGCGAGAAGATCGGAGTCGTCCATATGAGAGGATAGGTGGCAGAGATCAAGAGATCTCGCGAACTCGGGAGTTCGCAGGGTAAAGGCCCAAGTATTTGGTGTTAAAGGTCGCAAGACGCGAGGTCACGAAGCAGCGAAGTGGCGAGAGGTTGTGAGTCGTCCATCTGAAGAGGACAGGTGTCAGAGATCGAGAGATCTCATGAACTCGGGAGTTCACAGGTTGAGAGCCCAAACATTGGGTACTCCAAGTCGTGAGGTCATGAGGAAGCGAGAGAAGGACAATCGTTGGATCCCGATCATAGGAGGACCGTTGGATCCGCACGTAGGATCGCATATTGGAGTCTCGCAAGAAAAGGTCCGATATTTTGGATGCGGGGATCGCGAGGTTGCGAGAAGGTGAAATCCCAACAGCTGGAGGTAGTGTGGGCCATAGCGGAGATGGCGAGTGGAGTACAGATGGCACGAAGAGATCATCTCGGGATCTCGCTGTGAGAAGTCCCGAAATATTGGCGTTAGGATTCGCGAGTTGCGAAGTGCCGAGGAGCAGAGGTTCGTGTGGACGCCGAGTCGCTAAGTGTCGAGGAGCCAAGATTTGTGTGGACGCGTGGCAGAACGTAAGGTGGGATCACGTGGTCGATGGGTGGACACATCGCTTGGAGAAAGAAGTCAACATCCCGTTGAATTCTCGCAACTCGGAACTCGTGGACTAGGAGGGTGAAAACTCGACGATTCAACCGGCGAGGTTGCAAGGTTGCGAGGTTGCGAGAGGTGCTAACAGTTAATCCTAGCCCACGGTTGTATGTGGAAGGAGCTACACCTGTATCGCCAGATCAGGAATTCTCGCATCTCGGGGATTCGCAGAATGAAAGGGTGAAAGCCCGATGGTTCAACCCGCGAGATTACGAGATTTCGAGGTAAGGACACGGTTGCAGAGGTAGTGGTCATATGGTTGGGAGCTGAGCCGGGAGGGCCAGTGCATAAAGAAAAAGGAGCTCATCGGAGAATCGGAGGTCGAGAGTTGGAGAGTACAGTGACTCTCAACAGCGGAAACCCCGAAACCCCGATAGTGAGTCGAAATAACCACGGCTAAGTGCAGGGGCCGAGAAGGAGGAAAAGAAAGGACCTGTGGATCGGGTCAGGTTTTCATCAAAGATTCCACTAGAGGAATCTAAGAGTCACTTCGGCTCAGATGCAGAAGGGATTTGAACGATCCTGTAAGCAGGAGGTCACAGAGGGAGACCCTGCGGGGTGACAGGTCAGATGATCTCTACGTCAAAGGGAAAACTTCCTCTACCACAAAGGAAGTTAACACTAGGAAAAAGAAGGGAACAACCATGGTAAGTTCTCCTAACAATAACACTCCATCTAAATGTCAAGTAGTGTCGAATGTGCCCCTAACTGGTCAAAGACCCATATCTACAACCCTTCCTTTCCTCATTACTTTTGAAATCTTCAATAGGAATGTCCATAAATGCATGGTAGTCTCAGGAGACTCGTCTAATGTCATTCAATTTTGGGTAATTATTCATATGAATCATTTTTGGGAAAATTCACAACTGAAACATCATCTCTTGCGAAATCTAACACACAATATGAAAGCCTTCATTGCACCCAGATTGTTGAGCCCAACTGTAATATAATAGATCAGACTAATAGTTCCTATGATGTACATCCTAACATAGTTTCTAGGGATAGATTATAAATGTTGGTTAACTAAAAATATGAAAAATTAAAATCAAATATTGCAACAAATAAAGGGGATCCTAACATGTGGACACTTTTTTTTTATGAATCCAAATCTTTAGAAGGTGCAAGTGTTGGTTGCATATTGAAATATCGGACAAGAATAAAAAAATTAATCGCATGCAGACTAGAATTCCCATGCACCAATAATGTTGTTGAATATGAGGCCTTGTTGCAGGGGTTAAGAAAGGTAGTAGATTTGAAAGCTGAGAAAATCAAGGTATTTGGTGATTCTGAAATTATCATAAAATAGGTAAAGAACACCATCATTGTCTTTCAAGTCATTTGAAACACGATCAACTTGAGGTTTGGGAACTCATCAATTATTTTGTTGCATTTAGTATTAGCTCGGTGCCTTGTTCACTAAACTATGACGCTAATTTGTTGGCTAATGTGGCGTCTAGGTTAATAACCTTGGATGTATTGATGCCTGACACTTTTATACGAGCATTCAATTCCCAACAATATCGCTAATTGGAGATTCGTTGATTACGACCAGGAGTTGATAAATTCCTTACACCTCAAAGATACTTTCAAAGGCTCTATCATTGATGTAGGCCAACATGACCAACTGGTGAATTTAGATACTATTGACCCATCTCAATCAAACAACACATCAAGTTCAACCCACAGTATCCCAAGGAATGTAGTAAAATTGGAGAAACTCTATGATCTCCAAGATAAATTCAAGAAATTCATCAATTGCAAAACCAACAGTTCATCTATGCAGTTTGAAGTGGTGAACTTGGGGACAAATACCATGCCTCAAAACATTAATCTGGGAAAAAATTGTTCTCCCAAAGAAAAAATGGCTTATATCAAATTACTCTAGGAATACAAAGACATATTTTCCTGGACCTATGAGGATCTCAATATGTACCACACCAAAATCATACAACACATAATTCCTATGAAGCCTATGATGAAACCATTTCAAAAAAAGCTGAGAAATATGCACCCTAGCCTTGAGCCTCAAGTCAAAGTAGAATTGAATAAGTTGTTGGCTACCAAGATCATATTCCCAGTCAGACATACGTAGTGGATCTCGAACTTAGTGCCAGTAAGGAAAAAGAATAAGGATATAAGGCTTTGTATTGATTTCAGGAATCTAAATAGAGCCTCAAAGAAAGATAACTACCCAATTCCCCCAATGGAACAAATCTTGCAATGCTTATCCGGCTTTGAAATTCTCTCCCTTTTAGATGGTTTTTCGGGTTACAACCAAGTCTTAGTGGCCCATGATGATCAACTAAAAACATATTTCTGGACCAAGTGGAGAACATATGCTTATAGGAAGGTTCCATTTGGTCTCATCAATGTCGGAGCAACATTCCAAAGGGGCGTGGACATTGCCTTCAGGGGTCTACTTGGATAATGTGTTGTGGTGTATCTTGATGATGTTACTATCTTTTCAAGGGGTAGAAAAGACCATATAACTCATTTGAAGAAAGTATGCAATAGGTGCAGAAGATATGGCGTCTCTCTCAACCCTAAGAAATATGTTTTTGTTGTCGATTAAGGAAAATTGTTAGGCTTCATTTTTTCCAAGCATGGTATGAAAATTGAACCTGAAAGAACTGGAGCAATTGCAAAGATCCATCCCCTGCACAACAAGAAATCCTTGCAGCCATTCCTGGGAAGGATAAACTTTGTAAGACGATTCATCCCCATTTTTTCTGAAACAATGAAACCCATGCAAGACATGATAAAAAAGAATGTCGAATTCAAATGGGGATCCAAAGAAAAAGAATCTTTTGATAAGATCAAAACAGACATAGCACAAG
>SNQJ01S0298530.1:4254-14703 GCA_010110895.2 Picea sitchensis
AATTGTCATGTAACTGCTATGATAATCACCTTGTTAAATTGCTACAACACTGTTAATAGTTAGTTGTTCCCTTCTCTATGATAGTAGACCACTAGCATTGTAAGTTCGATCAATATAGCTAGACTACATGTGGAGATTTAATTTCTTATAAGTTCTAATGGTAGCATTCCACTTTAAGAATGTTAATGTTGTTATTCAAGTTTATGGCTAGTTGGATGGGGATTCGGATTAATACAGAATTGTCCATATAGGTTGTAATATATATTAAAATTTGTATGGTGAGTAAAGACTAGATTGAAAATTTTAGACTTGATAATTTAGATATGTAATTGATGTTAGCTGGATTTATAGATATCACCTAATTGGTATCAAACATGCTAAATTGAGTCGTAATTCATGTTAAGTTCAGTTGGTAACTCGTTGACTAATGGAATTTAGACTGGTTAATTGATCTGTAATTAACACCAATTTAAATCATAGATATTGACCTTTTAGCCTTGATTAATGGTTGAGTTGTTGACGAAGTCATTTTTAGCTTGTGCTTATCATTGAGGGTGTTGTTGTTCATTTTAATTAATGTTTGTACTTGGTTTTGTAAACATTTAGTGTGCTTGGTTGCTCAATGTAAGGGTTCTAGTTACTTGTGTAATTAATTTTGGATGCATGGGATTGTTAGGATGACTGTCCTTATCTTAGTAGGCTTGGTCTGCTTGTGTTGGGAGAGATGTAGACACCTCCTTGTTCCTCAGAATAGTCGCTGGCCTTGAGACCTTAAATGGTCAAAATCGATGGGAACCTAGGCTTGAGTGTTACTTATGTGTCCTGGAGGTCCTAACTATTGTAGGGTAGGATGGGCGGGTAGTCATTCTTATTCTTCGTCGGTTGAATGTCGTACATTGCCTCCAGGTGATTGATGTGCTTTCATGTTAGGTCGTTATGTTTGTTTTGGAGTGAATTTCATGTGTTGTGTTTGTCGTTGTGTTGCGATGTTGAGTATAATGTCATTATTACCTTCCTACATACACACACAAGAAAAAATAAAAATTGCACTTGTTATGTGAGGCTTGTTGTCGTAATGAAATGGGAGGTTCGTTACATATGGTATTAGAGCAGGTTCAACCCGTGACTTGGGATCACTATGGCTTTTGTTGATATGATTTGATTATAATGTTGCTAATTGAGTTGACTTGTATTTGTGAAGGTAATCATGGTTAGAGGATGTCGTGGAGGTAGATGACGGTGTGCTAGGGGAGGAGGCATGGCGCCTCCAGTAGCATCCACGCCTGAGGGGTCTAACCCCCAGGAAGATGAACAGGTTGTCGGACATGAGCAGATAGAAGTTGGTGATGTGGTCAAAATAATGAGATCTTTTCAGTGCATGTCTGAGGCACTGATCAACCATTTGGATAGAGATGAGGCCAGGGCGCCGGCACCCCCTGAGGTTTCGCCACATGCTCCGGTTGGTATGGTTGGAGAATATGCCAATGTGCTTTGCACTTCACGATTATACCTCCAACATGAAGGTTCACATGGCGGTCTTCCAACTGAAAGGAAGCACTCTCCTATGGTGGAAGACACTCCTACCACAACTGAACGTGGTCATCGAAGATGAGTCATGGTAACTATTCGAGGAACAGTTCCAAGAAAGGTACCTTTTAGAGGAATTCATTGAGTGTCATCTCAATGAGTTCAACGCCTTACGACAGGGTGGTCGTACGGTGCCCGAGTACAAGGCCCATTTTATGGAGCTGCTCCGGTATGCTCCACACCTTAACATTGAGAAACTTAAGGTCAATAGGTTCATGTTTGGTCTTAACGGAAACATACGTTAAAAGGTTAAGATTTTGATGCCTCAAACCTTGCATGATGTCATCCAGAATTCCCTCATAGCAGAGGAGCAACTTATTAACGGGTGTCAGACCAGGACTCCAACGAGACCAGCAGGGAAGATGCCTTCTAGAGCACAACAACATTAGACACCAGCCAGACATATGCCAGGATATCGTGGCTTCCAGAGGGGATCCACTTTCACTACACCTTGGTGACCGACGCCTCAGTTGTAAACACCTTATCGAGGACCACAACATCAGCAACAACATCGACCGTAGTAGCAGTAGTTTAGGCTTGTTCAGCAGAATAGACCAAGATTCTAGGCTGAAGGGCTGTCACCTTCTACTTTGGGTACTAGGACTACTGGGCTGAAGAAGGGGTGTTGGATGTGTGGGGAGCCACACTATCAACATGACTTCTCAGTGGAGAGGACTAGAGCATATGGATCAGCCAGACCCACTACCATGGGAGATATGGGCAAGGCCCATCGGATTAATGCAGCGGTGAATAAGCACCAGGTATAGCATCAGTCAATTGTGATCGAGATGACAGGTACCGTCACTGACCAAACCCTTAGTATTTTGATAGATCTCGGTGCTACCGAGAGTTTCATTTCCGGTGTAGCACTAAAAAGGATTAAGGTAAAGGCAATCGAATAGGATGAGTTTAGCTTCGTAGAGATGGCCTTTGGAGCCAAAAAAAAGGTTGGAGGAAAGGTTATGGGTTGTATTCTTAAACTGGGAGAGTTTGTCACAAGGGCCAACCTGTACATCACGATCTTAGGATCTTATGATGTCATAATTGGTATGGACTTGTTGGAATCACATAAGGCAATACTCAACTGTAAGACGAAACGATTGAGCTTGTTTGATGATGAGGGACAAAGACGTGTGATTGTAGGATGGAACCAAGGAGTTTCCTTGAGGTTCATCTCTTCCTTACAGCTACGGAAGAGCATGCACAAGGGGTGCAAGATTTATGTGATCCTTACGTTAAACAAGAAGGGATTAGCGAAAGGTTTAGAACACCTTCCGGTGGTGAGAGAGTTTGTGGACGTATTTCCGGAGGATTTACCTAGGATGTCGCCAGAGAGGGAATTGGAGTTTACTATAGACCTAAAACTAGGAACATAACCGATAGTTAGAATGCCTTATCGGATGTCAACCCCAGAATTACAGGAGTTGAGAATGCACCTGAAGGAGTTGTTGGAACTGGGACTGATACGTCCTAGTGTGTCACCGTGGGGTACACCTATTATTTTCATAAGAAATAAGGATGGTTCATGGAGGCTATGCATTGACTATTGTCAGTTGAACAAGGCCACGATCAAGAATCAATATCCGTTGCAGAGGATTGATGATCTGTTCGATCAAATGAAGGGCACGACGGTGTTCTCAAAGATTTATTTGCGATCAGGGTATCATCAGTTATGGATTAAGGAAGATGATGTCCCTAAGACTGCCTTTAAGATGAGGTTTGGACATTACAAGTTTACTGTTTTATCGTTTGGACTGAAAAATTCCCCAAGGGTATTTATGAGTTTGATGAATGGGGTGTTCCACGAGTACTTGGACAAGTTCGTCCAAGTATTCATTGACAATATTTTGATTTACTCTTAGATGATGGAGGAGCATGATGAGGACTTGCGCTTGGTACTACGGTGTCTGTGAGAGCACAAACTTTATGGGAAGTTATCCAAATTCACATTTTATCAATCGAAGATCCATTACTTAGGGAAATTCATCTTCAGTGAATGTATCGATGTGGACCCAACAAAGGTTGAGGCCATTATGGAATGGCCTGCGCTGACGAATGACCCAGAAGTGTGTAGCTTCATGGGTTTAGCAGGATACTATCGACAGTTTTTTGAGAGGTTTTCGAAGACAGCAAATCCGATCATGGAATTGCAGAAGAAAAACAAGAAGTTTGTTTGGACCGAGAAATGCACAGAAGCATTTCGGAGGCTCAAGAATTTGTTGAAAACAATACTGATACTAAAGGTTCCAAACATGGACGTGGACTTCTTGCTATGCACTGACGCGCCCAAGGAAGGCTTAGGCGGAGTCTTGATGCAAGACGGATGAGTAATCACTTACATTTCAAGGAAACTGAGAACGCATGAGGAGGACTACATGACACACAATTTAGAGTTGTTAGCCATTGTATATTCCTTGAAGGTTTGGAGACACTACCTTGTTGGATGAAAATTTGAACTAACGATTGACCACTATGGACTACAACACATCTTTACGCAAAGCGACCTGAATGCACGACAACGGCATTGGTCGGAATTTCTTAGCGAGTATGACTTCGAGATTACTTACATAAAAGGAACAGTGAACAGAGTGGAAGATGCATTGAGTCAGAGACCAAACATATTTTTGGTGCTACCTTTTCAGATGAACCTACGTGAAAAGATTCTAACTTTACAGTGTGACGATGACTCGTACAAAGAGGTCGAGTGTTTTATCGAACAAAACACAATGAAGGTACCATGATTTGAAGGATTTTCATTTGATAGCAATGGTTTATTGAGGTTTAAAAATTGAATCTATGTACCACTGAATGATGAGTTGAGGATGTTGATCCTAAGCAAGGCTCATAGGGTAGTTTACATGGGTCACTCGAGGGTCATGAAGATGAGGGCAGACCTTAAACCCTTATTCTTCTGGAAGGGAATGAAGGTAGACATAGTCAACTATGTGGCCATATGTCTAGAATCTCAGGAGATAAAGGTTGATCATAGACACCCAATAGTATTACTACAACCACACACTATTCCAGAATCAAAATGGGAGGTTATTTCGATGGATTTTATTGTTGGATTTCCACAGAAGGCAAGGAGACATGACTCACTTTTCATATTAGTAGACACTCTGATGAAGAGTTCTCACTTTATTCCTATGCATATGACGTATTAGGCACCTGACACAGCTAGAGTTTTCATCAGTGAGATTGTGAGGCTACATGGCGTTCCTAAGAGGATTATATCCAATTGAGGATCGGTGTTTACTAGACGATTTTAGATGAATTTCCAAGAGGCATTGGGAACCCAACTTAACTTTACTACTGTGTATCACCCATAGACTGACGGGAAGACTGAATGAATGAAGCATACCTTGGAGGACATGTTGCACATGTACGTGATGGACCAACATAAAAGTTGGGAAGAATTCTTTCCACTAGTGGAGTTTGTTTACAACAACAATTACGAGCACACCATTAAGATGGCACCTTTCAAGTTTCTTTACGGGCGACCGTGTTGGACACCTTTGAGTTGGGATTAGATTGAGGATAGGGTTCTATTAGGACCATAAGAGATCCAATAAATGGTAGAGTAAATGAAAACAATAAGACAAAGGATTAAAGAAGCATAGGATCGACATAAGAGTTATGCCGATGCGAACCATGTCGACCATAGTTACGTAGTTGGCAATCAAGACTTCTTGTGGGTTAAACAACATAAAATCTCAATCAAGTTTGGGAAGGGAGCTAAACTCTCTCCTAGGTTCATGGGACCTTTCAAGATTGTGGAGGGAAAGCGGACCGTGGCCTATTGACTAGCCTTGCTTGATTCTTTGAGGCATATGCATGACGTTTTTCATGTATTTGTTTTGAGACATTATATTAGTGATCCTACACATGTTATTGACATGAGTTCCTTGCAGGTATAGGACGAGGGGGCACTCACTGCTAAGCCGATCCGCATCTTGGATCATCGCGTTCGACAACTATGGTGTCGAATGATAGAGCAGGTCAAGGTCCAATGGGACAATTATAGTCCACACTTAGCGACCTAGGAGGATGCATATGATATGTGCCAGTAGTTTCCATTTTTATTTAATAGATAGACATATGATACTATGATACACTTTATTTTATCATATATACTGTGAAACTTCGGGATGAAGTTTGTACCAAGAGGGGGTGGATGTAACATCCCGCTCTGGTGCATTGAGCGAACTTATTCTTTGAGGACACTTGCTTGCAGGTGATCTAGATTATTATGCTATTAAAACTTTTGATTTTAATTATGAGGAGTTATGGGATGATGACATGTTGTTTTACCGCCTTGACATAGACATGTGCTATTGACTCGGTTTAAATGAGTGTGCAGGATTTTGGACCTCAAGGATGGAGATGCATCGATGGAACCCCTTGGACTTCGGATCGAGTCAGGGAGTGTACCATTGGGGTTTGATTGTTTTACTTTGATATTAGTGCATTTGATTAGATGATATGATATGAATATGTTCTGACATGATTTGTTGATGATGTAGGCTAACGATAGTTTGCCGACTAGACTCACATGTGGAGTAAATGGGTCACGCATGACTACCAGAGATGTTGAGGGAGAGGTGTGGACAACAACCCTGCCATAACCTATTAGCACTCTTGTCGTGGCTCAAACTGTAGGTTAATGTTTATGTAGTTCGAGAGGACCCACGATGTCGTGAGGGTAGATTGTGACAGTCACTCACGATGATTCTAAAGGGCATGCAATAAGGCGGGGGCCTTATTCCTTAGAGGTCGTTAGTCTCCCACAAGTTCACCTGGGGGAGTATTGACTCTAGGGGTTTTTTATGTCTACCAAGTCAATCAAGAGGCAAGTGAAACCCTTCGAGCACGTGGTGCATCCTAAAGGGCACGTAGCCAATAAAAATGGAAAGAGTCGAGTGGCACCCTTGGAGCATGTAGTGTGTCCTGAAGGGCACGTCGTGCAAGGGAACATATGAGGCAAGTGTCACCCTTGGAGCACCTAGTGTGTCCTGAAGGGCACGTCATGTTGTTTTGATAAATGAATGAACCTAGACATCCTTAGGATGAACAATGTGATAAGAATTTTAAAAAAAAAATTCCCTAATAAAATGTCACCCATCACGAGAATTAAGGTCTAGGTCTAAATCATGCTAGTGGTAAAATTTTGTCCTTTTTATGACAAGAATTTTGACATATATATATATATATAATAAAATTTAAAAACAAAATAAATAAAGAGTATGATCTTCGTTAAATCTTGTAACACGGAGGGAGTAGGAAATTTAATTTATTCAAGAAAAAAATAATTTGTTGGAATAAAATTAAAAAAAAAAAGGGAATTAATTGTTTTATCTTTTTGATAATTTAAAATATACTAATTCATGTAGTGTGTTCCAAGGGTACCGGGCCAGTAAGGGAACACAGGAGGCAAGTGTCACCCTTTGAGCAATCTAGTGTGTCCCGGCTGGGCACGCCATGTTGTTTTGATAAATGAATAAACCTAGACATCCTTAGGGTGAATAATGTGATAAGAATTTTAAAAAAAAAAAATTCCCTAATAAAATGTCACCCATCACGAATATTTAAGGTCTAGGTCTAAACCATGCTAGTGGTAAAATTTTGTCCTTTTTATGACAAGAATTTTGACATATATATATATATATAATAAAATTTAAAACAAAATAAATAAAGAGTAAGGATCTTCGCTAAATCTTGTAACACGGAGGGAGTAGGAAATTTAATTTATTCAAGAAAAAAATAATTTGTTGGAAATAAAATTAAAAAAAAAAAAGGGAATTAATTGTTTTATCTTTTGATAATTTAAATATACTAATTAAATGAGATAAGGGAAGAAGGGTTAATTTCCACACCTACCTTTTGAGTTCTAATTAAAAAGGGGAAAGAGGGAAAAATCTAAAATATTAGGAAACTAGGAAAAGAGGTAAACATAAAAGGGAAAAGGGAACATAAGGGAAAAAAAGCAGAAAGTCAAACTTAGTAGCATCTACCATTTAATATCTTTCTAATTTAAACTAAACTAGCAATTCAATGGTCGGGAAAGCTCATTAAAACCCGTAGTAGAATCCTAGACACCTAGAGCGATTCTAGAGTAACCTATGGGTGAGGGGAAATAAAGATAATTAATTAATTAAAGAAATTAAATTCATGGAGGAATAAAGGGGATGTAAGTGACACTTGTACTGAGAGGAATTTTTAGGAATTAAATTTTAAAACTTAATTAAACAAGATTTTTGGAAAGTAAGGAAGCACCAAAACTCTATATAATGAAGGGAGGATATGGAGGTTGCATCTTCTTATGTTTGCGTAACGTTACACTACAAAAAATATCTACTTCAATTTATCTCAGGGAGCTTGGGATACCCAACCGTGGAGGGCGTGGTAGCTCGGCCTTGTGAGGCAAGCCGAGAGCTAGTTGAACCGGATAGTGGAGGTGTGTGGCCTCTTTGCAACTTGGGGGCTAAGAGGAGAAGAAGAGTACCCCTAGCATCGGGTGGGAGGTACCAGTTTAGTCTCACCGGCCTATTACGCAGGAAAGCAACGCCAGGACGCCCACTCAATTGTAAGTAAATGGTATACCATCTCATTTTGTATGGTAAATTGTTTTGGAACTTATGCTTGAATCTACACTTTACTTCTGGGTGAGTGAACCAATTTTCTAGATGGTTTTAACTTTTCTTTTCTTTAGTTTTGATGAAAGATTGGCTCCTATTTTGGCTTACTTCCCCAAGCATGTCTTGACCACTTTGTTGTGTTGATTATGACCTGGTTATTTAGCTCATCTTGAGGGCTTCACCAATCCTCGCTTTGAGAGCACCTCTGGCCGTGGAGCTCCTCGACGGCGATCGCTTCCTTAACACAAATACCTATGGATCTCAACGTCTTGCTTTTCTGTGCGAGGATGATAAACGAATGATGAACCTGTTAGCTATCTACCCTTGATGTTTGTCCCTCGCTGATTGTTGATTCCGCCATCAGACAACGACCTCTGCGTGTGGAATATCCTGTGTCCTGGTTGGTTTTCTCTAATCCTTGGATCATTAACCGCCCAGATTATATTGATTATCTGATAATAAAATGACATGATTTCCGACCGCATTTTTATTTTGGGTATTATGGCAATGATAAATGAAATGAATTCATCTCCTCGTGATTTTGCTATCAGTATTCGCAATGAAAAAATGAAATGAATTTATCTCTACATTTTACATTCAGTATTATGGCAATGAAAAATGAAATGATTGTCCCAGATTATTTTTATTTTGGGTTTTCTGGCAATGAGAAACTAAATGAATTCATCTTTGTATTTTACATAGGGTATTCTGGCAATGAAAATCCAAAATGAATCTAGCGCTTTCATTTTACATTGGTATTCTCGCCATCGAAAACAAATGATTTCTGGTCTGTATTTTTATTTTGTATTATGGCGATGGAAAAGAGAATTATTCTTGTCTGCATTTCAATTTACCTTTGGGGCAATTTTTCCATTGATGAAGACTGTGTTTTGCTTCCATTTGATTCCTGTTAATTCCCATGATTTGCATTTAATGAATGCCCGCATTTTTGCTTTTCAATTCATCAAATTTCCTCCTGTAAAAGACCACGATTTGGAAATTAAAAACGAACTATTTTGCATGCTGAAATCACCCACGAATTTATCCATTTAAATCACAAATTTCCATTTGTTTGAATGACTTTCAAGTTTTCATAATCAAAGTTATCTGTTGTAGAAATTCATCAATGATTTTATCCATTTAAATCACAACTTTACTTGCTAGGAATGACCATGTTTTTTATAATCAGAAGTTGATTGTGTTGTTTTAGAAATCACCCATGATTTTGTATCCATTTAAATCACAACTTCACTTACCTCCTGAGGACCACGCTGATAATTAGAAATTGACTGCGGTTGCCATCTTAACTGAACACCATGATCAAGCCCTTAATCATTGCTTGAGTTGTTGTTGATTGACCACGAGTTGGTCCTTCTGCAGTTTTGTTTGTCCCTTTTATCCCCCTTCACATTGAACGCATACCCAACATTCTCTCTGCCAAGATTTAATTACCACAGAAATGTTACTCGCCATGTTGATTATCATGTTAACTGCAATAATAAATGCTATTTTGTTGCCTTATTAATTACTAGAATAATTGTTGCAACAATGTTAATGGTTAGCAGCCTCCTTTTTCTGTTAAAGGCCATGTTAATTGCAATATGAAATGCTATATTTTTTCCTTATTAATTGCCAAAACAATTGCTACAACAATGTTATTGGTCAACAGATTCCTTCTATTGATTAAATGCCACAACGAGTTAAATAGTTAACAGTTATATAAATCGCCTGGTTATTGCGATATGAATGGTTATGTTAACAGTCATACAAATTACCTTGTTAATGTTATGTTAATTGTATGTTAACTAGAATGGTAAATGCTTTGTTATTGCTATATTACTTATTATGAAAAGAATCATGTAAACTATCTTGTTAATGCTATATTAATTGTCATGTAACTGCTATGATAATCACCTTGTTAAATTTCTACAACATTGTTAATAGTTAGCAGTTCCCTTCTCTATGATAGAGATCGCTAGCATTGTTAGTTCGATCAATATAGCTAGACTACATGTTGAGATTTAATTTTTTATAAGTGCTAATGGTAACATTCCACTTTAAGAATGTTAATGTTGTTATTTAAGTTCATGGCTAGTTGGATGGGGATTCAAATTAATATAGAATTGTCCATTTAGGTTGTAATAAATATTAAAATTTGTATGGTGAGTAAAGACTAAGATTGCAAATTTTAGACTTGCTAATTTAGATATGTAATTGATGTTAGTTG
>SNQJ01S0298531.1:0-10449 GCA_010110895.2 Picea sitchensis
AAAACATATTGTCATCAATCATGACGCATCATCATCAAGGTTAAGTGGTTCATCATCATAAGATCCAGATCACTTGCGAGAAAGTGTCCTCAAAGAATAAGTTTTGTCAGTGCGCCAAAGCGGGATGTTACACTGTTAACCATCTCACTGTTAGAAAGACATTAATTATATTGACTCTGCTCACCCTTTTCTGAGACTCCTTTTCCTTTTCTAACTTTTCATCTTCCTCATTAATTAATAAAGAGATTTCCATTTGTTTCCATTTTAACTCAACAACAAAGTGATATTTTTGTGTCCTATCAAAGAGAGGGAAACAAAATGAATTTCTTAGATGCAAAGCAGAAAATCGTGTGCCCTAAAAATTAAAAATCATTCAATAACATAAGCTTTTACAATTTTCTGACAAAAGGAAAACTCTACATGGCCTCTTCTTTAATGTTGATGGTTTGATCAATCAACGAACTAATGGAAAGAACAACGGGAGGGGGGGAGGTTAACACCAAAATGTTAATGCACAAACTAGCAGGTTGGATATGGCAAGGTAGCCTAGCTAGCCGAGCGCTAAGGAACAGAACAGGATCCCCCCAAAGGTCTCAAAATGGATGAATTTCTCTTTGTTTATGTCTATGTATTCATGCAATAGACCAAGGGAGGGTTCCCTACTACTTCCGTAGTGACATGTATTCATGAAATAGATATGTCAAGACAATATATATTTAATGATTGGTATCTAATGAGATATGTGCACAACCAACTCTCTGGGTGGAGCCCAAAAATACTCGATGACAGGTGGGCTTGATAGTTTGTGGGAGTGGCACAGATGCTCAAGAAAAACACACTACATGAAGATAGGTGTCTGTAAGGGCTATGGAGTCAAATGTACTCATAAAGGTGAATGATATGACCTTTACCTTTAAATTCCCCTCTTTAACATTTACCTTTATTGCATCCTTCCCTCGTATTTCTCTTCCTCTTTTCCCTCTTCTCCCAACTTTATGTGCTTGTGATTTTTTTAAACAAATTTGAACTCTTCCCCTCTCTAAATCCCATTTAGACTTAGCTACTTCCTTATTGTAAGTTTTTTTATATTTTAATTCCTTATGTATCAGCCCTAGGGGTTTTAAGTAGAAGGTATGGAGCATGTCGTGTGTAAGGCGATATAAGTTTTAAATGTTTGAAAGAGGCTCAAGATTTGGAGTCAAAAGAAACCCTTCTAATTCAGTCTTTATGTTAGAAAGACAATGATGATTTGGTGGTTCTATTTGTTTATGTGGATGACATAATCATCATAGGTAGTAAGGTCAACACAATTCAAAAGGAAAAATCTGATTTTTGTTCAAATTTTGACAAGACTGGTTTAGGACTCCTTCATTATTGTGTAGGTATAGAATTTTGACAAACCAATGGTTGTATGTTGTGTCACAAACCAAGTATGCTACAAGTTTGGTGGAGAAATTATTAAGGGATCGTTGTATTTGAAGAACTCTTCAGTTGCCTTTTGAGGATTAGATGACTTGTAGTTTCCAAATACTCAAGTCTCAATTGTAGCATGTGAAGAACCTTCAGTTGTATTTTGATGATCAGATGACTTGTAGTTTCCAATTTCTCTGAGATCCGTTGTAGCATATGAAGAACCTTTTAGTTGTCTTTCGAAGCTTTAGATGTTTTGTTTATTCCAAATACCCAATGATCAGATGATATTATAAAGTTGTCTTCCCACCCCCTTCTATTTAGAGTCTTCCAGATATGTATAAATAATAAAATATGTCTAAAATAACTAATATAATTTTATAGGTCCGCCCTGGGAAAAATTAAGTTATATTTTAAAGTAGGCTCATAAGGGAACCTCTTGATCAATATATAAAGACGAGTGTTGGCCCTTGACCAAGTTTTGAAGAATACTTGGTCATATTTGACCACTTTTGGGATTGCAACAACTTGCCAAGGAAGGAGCACAACACGAAGCATAAATTAAGGAAGCAAGACCTATTTTTGGGTCCATTTTAGGGTTTTGCGTTGATGTAATGGGAAAGGGATGTCGACCCATGGGTTTACCCACGCTTAGGCCCATTTTGTAATCTATAAATAGGCAATGTAAATAGAGGAGAATGATAGTAATGTAGTACATCTATGTGATGTATAACTGAAATCTTAGTGCTAGTAATTGGATCTGTGTGATAGGATGTATCTTAGAGTGCTCTATGCATGAGATCGGAAAGCTAAGTACAAGTTGTTGTAGTCTTGTGCTAAAGAGAAAGGAAGAAGGATCTAGTGAGTTGCACAGATATTCTATCCTATGCGAAGCAAGGGTCATTGAAGATCTGTGTTGTAACTGCATGACCAAGATAATATAAGGAAGACTTTGTGGACGTATCCCCAGGGTGGGGGTGAACCACGGTAACTGTGTGTATAGTGCTTTGTGCTTCGATCTAATGTGTTTATCTCTTTCTTGTCTAAGTGATTGATGTGATTAAGTATATCTAGTTATGCTCTGTGTTGATGATATATGAATGAACGTTAGATCTGATATATAAGATTCTTAGTGCTTGATATGTTGAATGTAACCTATATTCTTGTGGTTAAGTATTGAATCATCTTTAGTATAAGTATTCACTGTGATTCCCTGTGTTATCTGTGAAGTACCAGACGGGTTAAATATTGATGAAGGATCTATGCTAAGTGTCATGTAAAATCTATAATCAAAGATCAGTGTCCCAGGTAAGGTTGCAAACATCTGAGTCCTGCAACCACCCCTGCATGTACCTTGGGTGAGACTTCATCTACTTCGCAGGTGTTGCCGAAAGGGCTAGTAGTTAGGGTTTTGTTGGTGTGCTCTTGAGTGTTGAACCCTAGGTCTTCCCATGTGCCAAAAAATGGTTCTGTTGTCGGGACAGGAACTATGATTGTTGGGAACAAAAGAAGAAAAATCTTTGTGCAAACTAAGCTCCATGCGTAGATCTGTTGCCCTAGTGCGCAATATTCTACTTGACCTACAAAGCTATGTGCCGAGAAAAAGAGGTCAAATATGAAGGGAAAAGGTCAGATCTACAAGAAAGAGGTTGATACAAAATAAAATAAGTGATATCTGAATTCTCTATGCTTTAAGAAAAGTAAAAGTGGAAATTTATGAAGGAAAAAGGTCAGATCTGCAAAAAAAAGGTAAGATCTGTAAGCTCTGTGCTCTGATAAGGGTAAGAATAGTCAAAAGTTTTTTAGATTTGAAAGATTTGTGCTCTGTAGAATTAAGATAAGTGAAATTTTTTGTTTCTAAAGCATGGATCTAGGTATGTTTGATAGATTCTGTCCTAGCTTCAAAACTAGGGCATTAATAGATGAAAGAAAGTTTGATATGAATACATATGATAAGTATAGTGATAGATATGTTATACCTATGCATCGAATGAATGTCTAGACTAACAAGTGGATGCAGGATCCTAGAAAGACTTTTTTGCAGGCTAGCCACCATGATCTTAGTGTGTAGTATAGAATGAGTTGGGGAACATCTAAACGAAATAGAGGATTAACCCTTTTTATAGTTGCAGAAGACCGAGACATATTGCTAAGGAATGCCCTAGGAGAAGACCTAGTTGCCTCTTTTGTAAGGATATGGACCATGAAGTACTAGATTTCCCTAGAATGATTGCTAGGATTGAGAAGCTGAATATGGAGAAATCAAACCCTGAAGGAGATCAAGAGACCAAGATTATAGAAGAAACCCAGAAAGAATCAGAAAAGATATTGCTACAGATGAAAGATTCCTTGAATGACCATCGACATGTTATGCTATCAGAGATCTTCAAAGAAAAGGAGCAAATCGAAGCAAGAATAAAGGACTTTGACATTGACTATACTCTTGATGAAGAAACACAAGTGAACATTATGCCAGAAAGAAGTTGGGAAGCTATAGGAAATCCTGCCATGATCCCTTCCCTAGGAGGAACAAGTTTCTTCAGAGGAAAGCTAGTAAACCTATGTGGAAGGCTCACCTGGATACCTATGACTGTCAATGGAAATTCGACAGAGGAGGACTTTGAGATCATCAAATTTGTTGAAGATAGCGCCTCATTTATCATGCTCATAGGAAAACCTTGGATTGATAGAGAACAAGCCAGATGAAAAAAGGAAGAAAAAGTTTTGGAACAGAAGAAGAAAGAGTTAAAAGACTTTATGACCAAAATGATTGCACACTTGATTGAAGAACAGAAGAGAAGATCGCATATATTTAATATTAGCAACTCTGATGTTGAACCTAATATAACACTTGAGGATCCGCAGAAGATCAAGTTACCTATTTTTGATACAGAAGAAGTATTATCAAGGAACCCTAGGAAAGACTTTCAATAACGTAAAGTGACTAATACCACAAAAGATAAACATCAGAATGGTAAAAGCATTACTGAGACAAAGCTCACTAGGAAGAAGGATAGGAATTTAATAAAGAAAAGGGCTAATATTGTAAGGTTACAAGAGGTTCTAGAGGACACTTCGCAGTAAGAAGAATTGCAGAATTGGAGCTTCGCCGAGATATAAGAACAATGACATAGAGTAATTCGCCATGATGAAGCAATATAGCCGTTGGAACCGATATACCTGTTCGACCACCACTCCGAACAAACTGAAAAATAGTTATGGGTTACCACTAGACCATTGGATAGCACAAGAATGGATAGAATGGAGTTAATGGAGCCCCCATGTCCATTGCAAGCAGACCATTGCTGAGATTGCCTACTTAACCTATTACGCCACGCACCGAGAATAATTTTTTCTAAATGAGAATTTGAGCGCGAACCTTGAGATTTACTTACCTTGAGATCATTGCCTTACTATTCACTATAGTCTCTGAATTCATTTTGCACCCGAGCCAGCTGACCCAAGTTTGTATTGTTGGATTACTGAGAGGGGGGGTGAATCAGTAATAGAGCAATTTAACCATATAATCCAAGTGTTATATCAATGAAGCATTATTATCCAATAACTGCAGAGTAAATAAGCAATGAACAAATGAAAATCATACACATACGGTACGAGTGTTTTAAGTGAAACCGTCGGGGAGAAAACCACATAATGCTTTTCTTATATGTCTTGAAGAATTACATTCATTGGAAGCATAACTTCCTTTGTTTCAGTACGAAGCTGGAAGGGCTCCAACCCCTAGTTTCTCGAGGCTACAACCTAAGGAGCTCCAACTCCTACACCAATTCTGCAGCTACAACCGGAAGGAGGCTACAACCCCCTATGTTCTCGGGCTACAACCTGAGGAAAAATCAAACTCTTGTTCTGCAGCTACAACCCGAGGGAAGGGGGGGCTCCAACACCCTATTTTCTCGAGCTACAACTTGAGGGAATCAACCTCCCAATTCTCTGGCTGCAACGAGGAAGGAGGCTACAACCTAGTATGTTTTGGCTATGGGAAGGTGGCTACAACCACTGTCCTTGCCCCGTCCAACTGCCCTGATTTATAAGTATATTGATGGAACCATTGTCACATTATTGTTGTGAGATATACCTCTATAAAACTGTACCAATAAATGAACCATGCATCTACCATGCATCAGCACGTACCATAAAAAGTGCATCAACCAGCCACCCAGCTTTGTAATCAACACGTACCATAAACAAGTGCATCAACCATGCACCAACCTGTAATCAACCTGTACCATAAACAAGTGCATCAACCATGCACCAGCTTTTAATCAACGTACACCCTTGAATTAAGTGCATCCAAATGTCCGTATACCAATCATGTGTCAACTACTCATCAACTATGACTCATCAATATGTACCAACATCGTAACTATACACTTCATGTATGTGCCAACTCATCAACCTCTTTGTTTCAACCATGTACTCAACATGTACCTCGGCCAAAATCCCTCATCAATTTCATCATCCAAATATTAGTTGTAGCTCTGTAATAGACATGAAGATTGTTTCTGATCATATTTCTATAAACCTTCATTAACTGTAACAAGAGCTAGCATTTTTCTTCAAACGTTTCTTTTAGTCTCACATGCCTAGTTTTGGATTAGTGAAAAACCCTAACTTGAGTAATCATAACTTTGAACACCTTGTCTTGTAAAGATCACAGAAGCGATATACAATTTTCTTGGAGTGTGTTTTATGCAATTACTCCAAGTGGGACTTCTTGGAACCTCTCAGAAAAAGTAGTTATAGCAAAAATGGCATACCTTGCGATTAGAAACTTATTCTAAGAGGAGCGTCCTTGTAGAGGAGTTTGCTGAAATATTCAATGAAATGATCTGAAACTGTTACACAGAACACTAAAGCCTTTAAAGCTAACCAAAACATTTTTCTCACTAAATTTGGATATGTTATGAAGAAGTTATGACGTTTTTTACCCGAAACACGTTTGACTGGATTTTGAGGTGGCCACAAACCCTATTTTTCCAGCGGGTGTAACTCCAAACATACAACGACCCTAGGCTGATTTGTGAACCACGAATACTGGGATATGTTTTCTCACTTTCATAGCAATTTCAGGATCTGAATCATTATGAAAAAAGTTATGAAAATGGTGAGGATGACTGAAATAACTATAGAAAGCACCTTCAAAGAATTTATCCTTCCTTGCATTTCGGCCTTCTTTTCTTCACTTTCCTCAAATTTAGGCTTAGATATCATCACGTAAATCTCAGACACCTATATAGCATTCAATATGCTCAAGTGTATTTCAAATATGAGAGAGCCTTGCCTCTTATTTATACTCTCAAAGTAGCTTCCTTAAAACATATTCTAGGTCCTTGGCCCCACTTTCCTTATTTTGGGTTGGTTCCACTTATAATTTCTCCATTAAAATTATTGTTGAAATAATTTGTTTTGAATTCACTTTGAATTATAATGCACTCATCTTCACTTTGTGTACCTTTTAAAATCTCTTAAACCACTTTGATTACTTTGACCTTTTTGGGGCTTCTAGATGACATGCGAGGGTCTGCAGACCCATTAGGCCATAACTCTCAAACCGTGAGTTTATGTGACATTGTACATAGCAGCAGAAATGGAATGACATGTGCTATCCATATAGAATAGTATTATCTGAAAATATATCGCTCATACCATTATCCATCAAACAAACTTGGGTCCATTACCCAAACACAGTGGTCTCAACTTCTCATGGCCATAACTCTCTAACGTGAGGAATTGTGTGGCGTTCCACATACCACAAGAAATGGCATGACAAGCACTTATTATCCATCTAGGATAGTTTCACCAACAATTTCCTTGATCTTCATCTCATTATTCCTCATGACATGGGTCCTCAACCATTCTTCTAGGATAACTCAATCCATTAAAGCGTCTTCCGTGAGGGCTTTTCACCATAAAGGGGACCACTTTAGAGTTTAAATCCATTTGTACACCTTATCAATCATGATAAGACAAAAATGAGTCATCTATACATTTTTTCCAACAATGCATCATATGCCCGATGGAACCACATCGATCCATCTTCGTGTATCAATGACAACTCATTGATCCATCTTCATCTATGCATTCTCATCAAGGACAATACATATTATATTACATCAATCATCAATCAATCAATCCTTTGACATCAATCAATCAAACCAGTGGCATCAATGACAACATGATCCAACAATCTCCTTTGGCATTATTAGTGATACCAACTGATGATGTCAACACCAATTACCAATTATTGATGTCAACATGTAGACCATCGTGATTTCTACATCAATGAGTCAATGTGATTATCTCTCCACATCAATCTCTCCATTAATGAGCATCAAACACATCAATGTGATTATCTCTCCCCTTGACATCAATGGAAAGGGCCATTCTCCCCTTGAAATTTGCTCCCCTATCACGAATTCCTTTGATCTTCCTCTGAATAATCTCCCCTTTTAACAGGGATATCGCTCTGATGTAACTCTACTGAAATCATATCAGTCATACTCCCCCTAAAACCATGCCTCTGTCTCATGCTCACCCTGGAACCATCCCTCTGTCCCCTGCATCTAATAAATATCCCCCACTTTGTTATCAATGACAAAGGTATCTTTCCATCGGGGCTGCTCCCCACGAAAGACTATCCTCTTATGGTTCTTCCTCGTGTACATATAGACATATAAGATAAGCATTAAAAGTATTCATTTTTGGAGTAGAAACCGCTCAAGTCTTTGGCGAAGATATTCCAAAGGCTTCCCATGGAAGTGGTTTTGTAAAATGTCTGCCACTTGTTCTTTTGTGCCCACATACTCAACTCGGATGTTCTTTTCTACAACTTGTTCCTGTAGACGAGTGATACTTGATTGGAATGTACTTGGTCTTGGAGTGCATCCTGCCGGGTTTTTGAGATACTGATGGCATAATAAAGCCTCCACAATATATATTGGAATGGGCTCATACTCAACCTGTATATATATGTCAAAGTTTTGTTTCAATCCAAAGAACATGTGTACAACATACTTCTGCTGCAATATACTCTGCCTCGGCTGTAGATAGAGATACTGATGATTGTTTATTGCTTGAACATACCAAACTCACCTAAGTAGAACTGATGCTCCACTGGTGCTTCGTCGGTCATCAATACTACCTGCCCAATCTGCATCTGTGTAGGCCATAAGTGATAAGATCTTTTCCTTTTGGATACCATAATCCAAACTCTTCTGTTCCTTTTTGATATATCTGAGAAGATCCTCTTTGCTGCTAATACGTGTGATTCCTTTTGTGTTGCTTTTTTGACGTATCTGAAGTTCCAGAAGGATATTTCTCCAAGTAATGACATTTCAAATTCACTATGCATGTCTTTGCAAATTTCTAGCTTAACCTGTCATCATCACTACCAAAAATAATATCATCAACATAAAATTCAATTAATAAAATATTACCTTGACTTACCTTGATGTAGAGGTTGTTCTGCACTTCCTTTTTCTGAACCCTGCCTGCTGCAGATACTTATCCAGTCTGGGTACCATGCTCTAGGAGCCTATTTTTAGACCATACAGGCCTTCTTTAATTTACACAGATCTGTGTTCTCTGACAACTGAAATCCTTCTGTTGTTCAGTAATAGACCTATTAAGTTCCCCATTCAGAAAAGCTGATTTTACATCCATCTGATATGCTTTAACATTTTTGGAGAATGCGCAAGCTAAGTAAACGGATTGCTTCCATTCTGGCAACTGGGGCATATGTCTCTTCAAAGTCGATTCCTTCAATCTGTGCATGTATCCTTTGCATACCAGTCTGGCTTTGTTCCATGTAACCTGTTAAGTCTTCTTGCAAATCCATCTCTGTCCATTACTGTCCAAGAGATAATGTTCCTTTGTCTTTGAACCACTCTCTGAACCAATCTATGAATCCATGCTCTTGTCCACTATCATATATCTATTAAAACCTGCTAATTCTTCTTACAAATCCATCTCTGTCCATATTGTACAAGACTCTACTTGTGCAACTATCCATAATGCTAACCCATTTATCATTATACTATTGAACTATACTTATGCTAACTGATTGCTCTGAATATGTCTTCTCAAACTTTGCAAGATGCTCAAAGGATGGTTCTTTGGTCTGTCACAGCTATCGCATAGACTCCCCCTGTCCAATATTCATATTACTTGGGAGTCTCTAAGCCGGATGGCTCAGAACAATTCCTGCTCTGATGTGTATTCATCATCATCTTCATAGGTAAATTTATTATCTCTCTGAGCTCTGACTTCTTTCTTTCTATCCGTGGATTCATCTTTCACTACAATGTCTGAAGGTACAATCTCTTGAAACTGTTCCTTATTTACCTGTCCTTCCTTTATTTCAGTTATTTTCCAAACCTTCCTGTATCTAACATCTTTCCTTTTCTCTGTAGAATTTTCTTCATCTCGTTTTATTGTCAATCTTGTGATCTATGGTACATGATCTTTGTTCACCTGTTCTTCCTGTTTTCTTATCCATACTTTCTTATATCTGATATCAGTATTGTCTTTCATGGAAGTATCGATCATGCTTCTACAATCACTGACTATGTGTCCATAGTTATTTCATTTGTAACACTCAATGTTACGTGTGACCACATAGGCACGGTCTTCTTGAACATTTCTTTTATAATCCCTGCAATATGCAACCTTATGTCCAAAGTTAGTACAATAAAAATAATGACCATAAAATAAATTTTCATACCTGGGAGTGAATGATCTTCTTTGTGGAGTAGTCCTTCTGAATTTTTTCTTTGACTGATCATGATCATGATTGAAGATTTTTTGTGGCTTGAACATGGATGGTATTCTTGAAGATGTATCTTCAATAGTTTTCTTACATTCTGGTTGACCATGATTCTTTCCTTTGAGTACTTCTGCATAATGCTTTCTATTTTCTTCATTCTTGTTTTCTAGCAACGTAGAGTGCTTCTCTTCATTCTCTACAACTGATATGGATGTTTCTGTCTCTTCAACTTTCTTGTTGAGCTTGTCGATTTT
>SNQJ01S0298533.1:0-10449 GCA_010110895.2 Picea sitchensis
ATCTTACATGGTGAGTAAAATGGATGGCAAAAATTGTCGAGAAATTTAGATTTACAAGGGTCATGTAGGATAGCAAGAGATTCTAACCAGTTGGAGAATCTAAGCAATGCTTCTTCTATGTAGGATCTTCAAATAATAATAAGATATAAAAGAAACTTATTATTAAATATAACATTTGCCAAATGCGCTTTTAATTAATTAAAATTATAATAAAAAATTAAATAAGATAGAACATATTATTTAAAAAACGTCCTTGCATATTCAGGGTCAATGTAACCAATGATACCCATAATATAGGTAGAGGTGTGGGTTCCAGCAGAGCGGATACACTTGGCAATGTCGAAATCTATATATATATATTTATTTATTTATTTATTGTATCACCACTAATTCACATGCTTTCATAATTATANNGTGTAAAATTTTTATATTGTATATTGTTAGTGTATATAGAAATTATAAAAACAGAAGTGTTAGTAGCAAGTTAACAAAAGACAAGTAAACATAATGCATACAATAAGAGTGTAATGTAGCAAGTCAACAAAAGACAAGTAAGCATAATGCATACATTAGATAGGTAATAAAATGATCATAAAGAAATAGTATAAGTAATATCAACATGATCAATATAAAGACAGTGGTATCATTTAAAAGTAATAAATATAGTTGTTAATAAGTAATGTTGTGATGCATATGTTGTGGTGAGTTTTTACATAGGAGTAGTATATAGTGATATGTGGCATGATAGTTAATAGTTTGACAAAGAGACAAAGATGATAAATATACTATGTCAAATTTGTTAAAGGTGATATATTATAAGGAAATGATGATAAGTCAAGTGTGGGATAAATATTTAGAATGTGGATAGTATGAAATTGTATGGGTAAACAAGGTAGTTTTTTCTTTCAAAAATACGAGATAAACCATTGTGAAAATCCCATTACGATAATATTAATAAAAGCTTAGAAAGAAAAAAATTATGTTTTGAAAATCTATTTTAGTGAGACATGAAAAAAAAAACTAGTGTGTATAAGAAAGGTAGCATGTTTGAGGTAAATGAGTGTTTATTGATGAAAGTATCATGTTTCAAGCATATTAAAAGATTAAGCAATGGTTCCCGGATGGGTTGATTACGGATATGACGGGTGAACAACCAGCGGGGAAGACACATGGCCTAGCCTCCTGCCACATTGGGCCAACTCAGGCGCACTCAACCTCCACCATTAACTCATGAATTTAAAGCCTCGACCGCCGCTCCTCGGTTTTCATTCAATTCTAGTCTAGTTTAATGTGTTGGCGCTTATGTTCGTGGGAACGTTAATGGTAATGGGCTGGACACAGCCACAGTCCCATCACCCTTCCCGACTTGGTGGTTTTAGGCCTGCGTTCTAGAGTGCCATGGCTCATTCGAGCCCTTGGCCTCTAGACTCTTGGCCTCCTCTAGAAGTTAGTCCAGTCTTTTGCCTCTGGCTCGAGCTTTTGCGGTGCACTTGACCCTCTGCGCCCTGCACTATTCCTCTGGTCAGTGATTTCTTCTGCGTCCAGCTGGTCTCGTGTCCTTCGACCAACAACTTTCATAACTTTCACACGCTCCTCATCTGGTTTCAGGTGTCTTTCTCAATGCCTCGGCTTAGAGGTAAGTGTTGGCCCTTGACCAAGTTTTGGAGATCCTTAGTCAAGTTTGACCTATTTTGGGACTTCGACAGGTTGTCGAAGGCAGAGAGCAAGTCAAAGTGGAGATCGCGGATCTTGGCCCCTTTTTAGGGCACTTTTGGGTTTTGGGCTTATGTAACGGGTATAGGATGTCGGCCCATGGGTTTACCCATGTTTAGGCCCTTTTGTAATGTATAAATAGATGTCTAGGATGTCTAGGCGATGTAAGAAGGAGCTTGGTACCTTGCTAAGTGCTAGGGAAACATATGTATTTGTGTGATATTGTGCTAAGTGCAAATTGTAAATGCTTTGTGCATGCTGGGTTGAAAACTTGTAGAGCTAAGTGCAAGTGGCTGTAGAGACTGTGTAAAGGCTTTGTGCTGTGACCTAGCTCGGGGAAGGAGGATCTAGCGAAGTGCGCACAGATCTCCTGTCGTATGTAGAGTAGGATCTTGTGGCTCTGTGCATGTAGAAGATTAACAAAAGACAACAAAGAAGAAGAGTTGGTGGACGTAGCCCTAGGCTGGGGGTGAACCACGTGTTATCACCATAAGTCACCCCTGGATTACGACAGGGGATAAGCTTGATACCCATCAGTGTTTTATGTCACAGGTTGGTTTTAAGGAGGTCAAATGGGAGCATACTCAGATCTTGAATGATGTTTCAACACAGGACTGGACAGGAAATGTACAAGGAAGTGAGGGCCACAACTAACTTCAGTCAGGAAATTGAGTTAAAGCGAGCAGAGGGAAGACTTGGTGAGAAAAGTGCACCAGACTGCTCTAAGCATTAGGCCTTCCAACAACTTGGAGAAGAAAAACAAAGACATTGAGATGTGCCCTGATGACACAGTTGCAACAACACAGGGATCAAACCTACATCACCATGCTACTGTAACAGCTTGACTGGATCCTCCAATTCTGAGCTATTCAGTGTAAGAGGGAAAACATAACACATGGAACTGCATAAAACCAGTGAAAACATTGATGTGATCAAACCTACATCATCCTACAACATTTCGACCCTCGACTGGATCCTCCAATTCCAAGTGTTTTAACACAGTGTTTACAAAGAGATGGAAAGAAACCAACTTCTATTAATCCGACAGTCTCAAATCGATTACATAACCAGAGAACATCTCTGGTGTTAAAACATATTACAAAAATGGGAGCTCTGCTCAACCAAAGACCTCTACAAAATTACAAAACTCCCAATATAAACTTCAAAAAATCGCCCTCCTCAGCAAGAGTGTCCTCGAGCTTCAGGGCGTGATGTCTCTTCAGTCAAACCTGGCCAAAACTTCTTTGTCAGACGACACCTTAACTTAGCATGGCTCTTGCAGGGGAACCTGCACACATGAGTACCATGGGATGACTGTTTCAGACCTCTGCATTCATGGAAGGAAATGACGTTCCAACCACCTCCTTGGCTTTCTCTAACTGCTTCATTGGGATTAGAAGTAGGTCGAGTTGGCCGAGCACCTAGAAAATGTGGCGGCCTCTTTCTGCGACTGAATTGGCGTTTTGGCCCTTGGTGCCACTCATTTGAATTCTCTCCATGTGACCCTATCCCATGACCACCGACTGAGCCCAAAGGCACTAGTCACATTTCTCATATCGGCGATGGGAAGGAGTCAACTCCTTGTATTTCAGAGTCTCGACTACTGAAATTGCGATGGGGCTAAACTTGTGTTAGCTTCCCCCTTTTCTCTTGTCCATACGATCACCGACTGTGACCCGGGGCTAAAACTTTGGGCGCCTCCCAGCTTCGCCTTTCGGGGATCTCCAATGCAATGGGAGGAGCGACCCTCTGCCCTTCAAAGTCCCGGTAGCCGAAATGGCAACTGGACTCGATCGTACGCCACATAGCCCCAAGGCCGGATGACCCAGATCTTCTTTGATGTGGGACCCCCACCTAGCCTGGATATTTCACCACACATCCTTCAAACTGGACGACCGTTATTGTTTTGGTGTTTTCACCTAGACTCTCTTGAAGGTCCCCCTCTACAACTTAGATTTGTGCCACATGTCCCCGCTGGATCGGAGCACTGATATCGCTCCTCGATCAAACGGTCCAGATTCTTTCGGGACTATGCGCATCGGAGATACATGATGTATCTCTCCCCTGCTTTCCCGGTGACTAATCTGCGAAAGCGCAGATGTGCGCCACTCATCCTTCAGATGGACGACTGAGATGATTTTGATGGCAAAAGGGCACTATCTCCACTCCTAGGCCCACTTGACGTGACCTGGCGCTAGGACCGTGGGCCCAACTCCAAAGGTGCCTAACATTTCGCATTTCGGGGCTTTGAAACCCAAGGGAGAACCCTGTCCTCCCAACTTGCGATCCCCGAAATGCCGACTCTCAGGATCGCGCAATCAACTGCCTCCTATCCCTATGGGATCAGACGGCCCAGATCAAATCGTGGAATATGGGCTCTTTGTCTCAGACCTGTACACTGCGGTAAACCCCCGACAACTTCATGGCCCCGAACACCCGCTGACCGTCGATCTTGCCCCGATGCTAGATCCCCGCCGTTGAAAACTAACCTCTGCTCGCCTGCTAGTATCTTAAGCCCGAAAATATATTTTCTGCGTGTTGCGCTTGGGTGTTTCTTGTGAAAACCACAGACCTAGGTACCCTTTTACCCATGACAAGAATTGGTGATAACACCATGTATATCACGTGTTGTGGTTGCTTTGTGTATTATGCTTTCTTTGTTCATTATGGTTTTTTTATTGCTCATATGGTTGATGCTTAGCATAATGATATGTGCTTAGATGAATATGATAGCTTAGTGCTTAATGATGTGAATAGAATGCTAGATCTGACCTATGTTGATGTGCTGAGTGCTTGAATATGTTGAATCTAGTTGCATACTGCGCTGATCTATAATAAGGGTTTTATCTGCGAAGTAATTGTTGGTTAAATACTGATGAACTATAACTGCTAAGTGCTTTGTTAAGGTGTTATAATCACAGATCTGTGTCCCAGCTAAGGTTGCAGACACTGGAGTCCTGCAACCACCCCTGCCTCTACCTCGGGTGAGACTTCATTTGCTTCACAGGTCTTGCTAAAAGGGTTGGTAGTTAGGGTTTTTTTGGTGCGCTGTTGAAGCATTGAAACCTGGGTCTGCCCCTGTGCCAACAAATGGTTCCGTTGTCGAGACCTGAAACTGTGATTGCTAGGAACTGAGGAAAAGAAAGAAAGATCTCTGTGTATAGATCTATTGCTTTAAGTGCGCAGTATTCCATTTGAAATCTCTGTGCTAAGAAGAAAAGTCTGATCTAAATAAAAGAGGTAAGATCTGAAAGCTTTGTGCCCTGCTAAAGGTAAGAGTAGTGAAAACTTTAAAATCTAGAAGCTTTGTGCTTTGTCAAAGGTAAGATAAGTGGAAAATTTTGTTTCAAAAGTATGGATCTAGGTGTGTTTGATAAATTTTGTCCTAGCTTGAAAATTAGGGCACAACTAGAAGAAAAAAGGTTTGATATGAGTAGATCTGACAAGAATAGTGAAATATATGTTATCCCTATGCATAGAAAGAATGTTTGGACTAACAAATGGATGTAGGATCCTAGAAAGAATTTTTTGCAGGTTAACTACTATGATCCTAATGCACAGTACAGGAAAGGATGGGCATCATTTAAGAGAAAAAGAGGATTAACCCTGTGTTATAGTTGCAGAAGACCGGGACATCTTGCTAAGGAATGCCCTGGTAGAAGATCTAGTTGTCTTTGTTGTAAAGCCATGGATCATGAAGTTTTGGATTGCTCTAGAAGGATTGCTAAGCTTGAAAGAATGAATACAAGACAAGAAAACCCTAAGGAAGGCCAAGAGACTAAGAATATGGAAGAACCCCAGAAAGAATCAGAGACTGTATTACTGCAAATGAAAGAAACCTTGAATGATCACATAAATATCAACTTATCAAAGATCTTCAAAGAAAAAGAGTGTATAGAAACAAGAATAGGAGACTTCGACATTGACTGTGTTCTGGATAAAGAAACACAGGTGAATATCATGACAGAAAGAACCTGAGAAATTTTAGGAAAGCCTACTATGAGTCATTCATTGGGAAGAATAGGATTATTTAAAGGAAAGTTGATAACCCTATGTGGAAGACTCACCCAGATATCTATGAATGCTCATGGAACTTTGATAGACGAAGATTTTGAGGTTATTAAATTTATTGAGAGCAGTGCCCCATTTTCTATGTTACTAGGAAAAACCTAGATTGAGAAGGACCAGACCAGAAGAAAAGAAGAGGAAGCCCTAGAAAAAAAGAAGCAAGAACTGAGAGACTTCATGATGAAGAGGATAACACACTTACTGAAAGAACAAGACAACCAGTCGAAGCTACTAAAGACCAGAAATATGGATGTCAAAGTTGAAAGAACCCAGGAAGACTTACCATATATGTCTGTACAGGAGAGTAGAACACCTACCCTAGACAAAGAAGAAGCATTACTCTCTAACCCTATGAAAGAATCTCAACAGTGCGAAGTTACTATGTTGAGTACAGATAAGAATCAGAATGGAAAGAAGAATACCGAGACGCAGATCACAGGGAAGAAGGCTAGAAAACTCAACAAGAAGAGAGCAAAGATAGAAAAATTATAGGAGGTTCTAGGAGGAACTTCGCGGAAGGAAGATTTGAAAAATTGGAACTTCGTCGGGATATCAGAACAACGCAACATGGCACTTCGCCATGGAGGAGCGATATAACCATTGGAATCATTATGACCGTTAGACCAATGCTCCTAGACGGTTAGAACATCAGTTATGACCAGAAAGCTCGCCATCAAATCATTGGGACCATGTCGTAAATAGATAGAACTGCATTGATGAAGGCTTCTCGCCCGTTGGAGAGACCCGTTACCTTGCTGTCTACTTAGTCCGTCGACTGTTGCACCGAGAACGCTTTTTTGAATTGTATCCGAGCCAACAAAAGAACCCATTGGTACTGCACTATGTTTACTGAGATCGACACCTGTTCCATTGCATTGAGCCTTTAGTCATCAACTTGAGTTATCCGATCTTGAGTGTGCATGTCAGATGAACTCAGCGCCATAGAGAAGTCGGTGGAAGAATTTCTAATCGATTTAATGGCTAAAAAAGTAATGTCTGCCTCATCAACGAGAGGGGTGCAAGCCTCTACGTCGACTGCTGACGGATTTGGACCACCCCAACTGAAAACTGAGAAAAGAACCAAACATCGATATGACTTAGTGAACACGAAGTTAATCCCGACTATCCTGCCTGACTACATCCCGCCTTTGGCCGACACGGTGACTTGTGCCAGTATCCCCAGAGACTTCGATTACACTCTGGTTACTGTGTACCTCCCGAAGGGGATACATATAGTTCAATTGCAGCTGGATAAGATCATGGCATTAAAATTCAATGACTTCAACCTAGGGGATTGCAAGAACTACAACATGCTCGCTCCTTACAGGTATTTGACAAGGACGAAGGAGAAGAAGTCTAGGATAATCCCCCAACTATGGACTATGGACCTTGTGCAGTCCACCATCCTGAATGTTATGAAAATACCACATTTTGGAAGGCACCAGGAGGTCAACGCGTGCGTTAATATCCTACCGTTGTGCTTCCATGGTGGCTATCTATGGCTAGACAGACGCATCACCGTCGATCCGATGCTGATCCATCGGATCACCAAATTGACCATGCAGGGACCCGACCCACAAGAATTCTACCCAGGGAAGGTTGCAAACCGTGCCCTTGCACAACAGATTAAAGATACATATGGCGATGTAGAAAAGGGGACATGATGCTACAAGGTAGTTTCCATCCAGAATGGAGCAGTGCACCTAGCCTGCTAGTTGATAGGAGGAAAGCCAGTGAGAAAGAATAGACCCACTGTAGGCCACATGATTCATTGTTGATCTCACTGGAAAATGCGTGGAAGGACTCTAGATGAACTAGGAAAAATACTTAGTCAACCAGTTAGAATTGGATTGTCGTGAAGTTCAGGATAAGGGCTATGAGTTCCATTTTAGCTGGTTGTTGATCCTTATCGCGTTTACTGCTTGGGAGATGCTGAAAGGTGCAACCTTCCTGGACATTGAGCCATTCGAGCCACTCACTGCGAAGTTCACCACACTTTGGCACTCGAGTGATATGGGAAAACAGTGGCAGTCGAACGCGGTATTCCATACATACTACCTATAGTTAAAGAGGGCCATTGAAGCTTTCCCTCACATGACGCCAAACACTCTGCACCGGTTCATGCCACTTATGAAAATCCACGTAGATTGACACTTCATTTATATCAATGTGCATGCAGACGAGAGTAAAGAAGAGCTTCAGTCTTACTATAAGCTCACAGAGGAAGACTTAGAATAAATAACTAAGGACTGGCCTGCAGAGCTCCTTATCCCTGCTGACCCCGCAGAATTGTCCGACCTTGAACAAATCGGAAGCCTGGAGGCCACTCCCAAAGAGCATGACACACTTGGGACTAGTAGAAGGAAGAAGATCGAAGAGGTCCAACATCTGAGCAGTACATCAGAAGAAACCACTTCAGAATCACCGAGACAAGGAGGTGATGATGAAGTAGATAAAGAAGGGACCAATGGAAAATAAGATCAGTAGAAGCAAGGCGAAGTAACTCCGCCTAGGGATCCTATTGATGAGGCTGATCCCTCCAAGAAAAGGAAGGTTTCCCCCACAAAACCTACTTCCCGAAAGAAGTCCAAAGCCACTAAGACTAAGCTGTAGACTGTAGTCACGCTTGATGACTTCAACTTCATCATCACAACCGTATCAGACACCTTGCAGGACCTCTTGCAGAACACTGAAGCCAGACAAGCAACCATGTATGATAGAATTGAGGCAGAACTCAGAGCTGTACAACAAGCCCTTCACTCTAGTCGTCCAGTGTCCACTGTGCCCCCGTCATCAGAAGAACAAGAGCTGGGAGATGAGCCTACCTAAATATGCAGAATAGCTGATGCAACCGAAGCTCTCCTTTGTCGCGCACAAGAAGAAAAAGAACTGGCCACAGTGGCCCTAAAAAAAGCACAAGAGGAAATGATAGAGAAACCCCGAGTTGCGCAACAGGGTAAGGATAACCTCCAAACAAAGTTCGACAAGGAGAAAGAGAAGATCCAGAAAGAGAAGGAAAATCTGCTCTTGGAGTAGGATGGAGTAAAAGAAGCAGTCAATAGAGAACTTTTCTCTGTGACAGGCTTAGAGCAAAAGGAGGAAGACCTAGTGGAACATCAAGTAGCACAGTCTGCTGAAGCCATCCAACAACTTCAACAAATAATTGCAGATCTAGAGCTACGAACAGTGCCAAACACTCCATAGGACGTGCGAGACCAAAGAGAAGCCATTGCCCGGAGCATAATTGAGAGGATCAAAGCATTAGCTTTGGAATGTAAACAACTAAGTGATTGTAGTGCGCAAACTTATGAGTGACTCACTGAAGACCCTGAACTAAAGACACTCAAGTCACAGCTCCAGGAGGCAAAGTAGCAAGCAACGACAATATAGGCGCAATTGAAGCTCCTGTCAGCAGTTGAGAGGATAAAGAGATCCCAAGAAATCGCACTGCTCAACAGCAGGTCCACGCCATTCAGAGCAGAGTAATGGAAGTTACTCAGAGACTCCAACCAATTCAGGACGAGGCTTGCCAACTGTTTGAGGAAATTGAAGGTTAAGGAGCAGAACTGGAACAAGTAGTCACTGTAGTCGAACAATGCTTAGAGGGACCTGTCAACGAAGCAGTTATCCAAGAGTTCACCGAGCAAGAGGCCTTGGCGCAACAACAGGTTGAAGCAGCTCGAGCCAAGCTCAAGGCTTTTGAGGCAGAGCTACCCAGATCAGAGTGACTCGGGACGAGTCACAGGTGAGTGTTGGGGGCCTGTTGGCCCTTGACCAAATTTTGGAGATCCTTGGTCAAGTTTGACCTATTTTGGGACTCCGATAGGTTGTCGAAGGCAGAGCGCAAGTCGAAGCGGAGATCACAGATCTTGGCCCCTTTTTAGGGCACTTTTGGGTTTTGGGATTATGTAACGGGTATATGATGTTGGCCCATGGGTTTACCCATGTTTAGGCCCTTTTGTAATGTATAAATAGATGTTTAGGCCCAGTATTTACAATTTGCGATGTAAGAAGGAGCTTGGTACCTTGCTAAGTGCTAGGGAAAGATATGCATCTGTGTGATATTGTGCTAAGTGCAAATTATAAATGATTTGTGCATGCTAGGTTGAGAACTTGCAGAGCTAAGTGCAAGTGAGTGTAGAGACTATGTAAAGGCTTTGTGCTATGACCTAGCTCGGGGAAGGAGGATCTAGTGAAGTGCGCATAGATCTCCTGTCCTATGCAGAGTAGGATCTTGTGGCTCCGTGCATGTAGAAGATTAACAGAAGACAATAAAGAAGAAGAGTTGGTGGACGTAGCCCCAGGCTGGGGGTGAACCACGTATATCTTGTGTTGTGGTTGCTTTGTGTATTATGATTGCTTTGTGCATTATGGTTGTTTTATTGCTCATATGGTTGATGCTTAGTATAATGATATGTGCTTAGATTAAAATGATAGCTTAGTGCTTAATGATGTGAATAGAATGCTAGATATGATCTATGTTGATGTGATGAGTGCTTGAATATGTTGAATCTAGTTGAATACTGCGTCGATCTATAATTAGGGTTTTATCTGCGAAGTAATTGTTGGTTAAATACTGATGCATAGATGATTTTAGGGGCGAAATTTCGCCCATGGGCGAAATTAAGGGGCCTCTAATTTTTTATTGGACGAATTTTTTGTATTAGA